>PVKN010003202.1:0-27410 GCA_004027915.1 Capromys pilorides | reverse complement strand
TCAGAATGAGTTGCATTGGGCTGCGGATTTAGCTCAAGGGCATAGCTCCTGCTTGTCTAACATGAGTTCCTGAGTTCAATTCCCACTCCTCCCACTGAAAAAAAAAAAAATCAAATGAGCTGCATTTCTGCTCAGTTTTCAGGTTGGGGAGACAGTCTCACCACAGTTGCCTGTGTTGGGTTCAAATTCGTTATCTTCCTGCCTCAGCCTTCTAGAGTGCAGGCATTGTAGGTCGTGCCACAACACCTAGCCCTAATTATTTCTTCATCTCTTAGTGAACCCCAAATTCTCTGAGGTAGAGTACCACAACATCGCAACCAAAAAATTTAGTGCTGGGGCCAGGGAGATAGCTCAGGGGCACAAGTGCCTGCCTGGCAAGTGCAAGGTCCTGAGTTCGATCCCTGGTTCCACAAAAAAAAAGAAAAAAAAACACAAAAAAAAAATTAGTGCTACTGCTGATCATAGAAGAGGGTGGGATTCAAACCCAATGAAGTGAAAAACCAGCCTGATGCCTCCACCTGGTGTCTGGAGACCTCAAAATAAGCAAAGCATAGACCAGTCTCCTGTTCTTCTGTCCCATATCTGTTCCATTCACAAGCTTCATCCCTCTGTCAGCTAAAAGAACCTGGCAGCTTTCTTGTTTTCTTTCTCTGACGCCCCACGAGGGTCAGTGAGACCTGCGAGCTCAGCCTTCCCAGCATCAGGCCTGCCCTCGGTCTGTGTACCAGCTCTGCTGATGCAACCTAGCTCCAGACCTGTGCAGCTTTGCCTGCACTCGGTCCCTCTTTCTGTCCTAGTCTGTCTTCAAGGACTGGGCCAGGGTGACTCTGCTCAGCACTGCCACCCCACCCCAACCCCTTGACACTCAGTGTGAGAGCCAAGTCTTGGTCCCTGACCCTTTTTAGTTCATCTGTCCACTCCCATCTCTTACTGTCATTCTCCCCGTTGACTTGCTCAGGCACGTGAGACCCCAAGGGGGTCAGGAACAGCAGGCAAATCCCGGTCTCCTGTCTTTTCCCGCCCGCGCTCTTTCCACTGTGGACTCTCTTTCCACTACCCCGCACACCCACACCCACCAGCCCAAAGAAAGAACAACACTCAACAACATCTAAAAATCATGGCGTTTCTCGTGTCCTTCGCATTCAAGACTCATCTTCCCCAGAAGTCCACCCATAAGCATTTGTCTTCTTGGCTCTGCTGCTGTCTAACATGTATTTTAGATTTTTCTCTCCTCTCACTGTAAAGTAGGCTTCTAAAGCCCACGGTTCTCATTCTTTTTGTTCACTGTAATATCTCCAATACGTAACAGGCAGTTAACAAATAGGGACTGAAGACATAACACATAACTGGCAAGTTACTCGTTTGCTGAGATTGTCACACATGTGGTCCCACTGGTGTCCCTTGGTTGGGGAGAGGAGACTGGAAGAGATTATTAACCTCTTTGAGCCCATTTTCTGTTCTACAAAAAGGAAGTAGATGTGCATAATTGAAGATTTGTGAGGGTCATGTGTAGTGTATGCCAAGTCTCTTGCACAGTGCTGGAACCACAGTACATACTCACCAGATGTTGATTATTTTCAAAGTCATTGGCATCATCCCGACCCTTTGAGGTTACTGGAACAGTTATTATCATCCTCCTTACAGATGAGGAAACTGACAATAAAACTGGCTGTCTGACTTGCCCTAGTTCCAGATCTGCCTTTAACTTTAGAAGGTCTGGAGAGAGCTAACGAATGCACTCACACACCCTATCATAAATCCCAAGAGCTACAATTTAATGTGGGAGGTGGGGATACTGTTGGCAGGGAATATTAGCTTCTGGTCTGCATCTTGCATCCCCTTTTTGTCCTGCGGGGGCTCCATCACATGGAGCAGAAGTGACTGTGCCTGGAATGAGCCAGCCTCCCACCCCCCAAAAGAGCCACCCCTTCATCCTTCCTCAAACCAACATAAAGCCTTGGAAGAGCCTGGAGTGGAAGGGCGAGTGAGACTTCTCACCCTCCTGCAGTGGGGGGACACCTCCAACACAAGACCTTGGGCAGCAGTTCCACTGAGCCAGAGCTCAGCCAGATGGCGCTGAGTTCTGGTTACAGCTCAACTCTGCTTTACTCTGAGTACTGCACTATGATTCTGTACTGTGAACCTGGATTGAACTTGACCCTGGGTAAAGTGTGATAGATAGTGTCTTATCCACCAACAAAATGATTAACTCCATGTCAACTTCTAAGGTGTCATTTAACTTCAATTAAACCTAATTTTCCCACCACGTATAATCTTCCTATCTACATATGTCAACAGTGTTGTCAGTGCTTGGGATCTAGGACACCTGATACGTGACATGCATTGCTGCTTTATTAACATTTGAGCACCAGCAGTGCACTGCCCACGACAGGGAAGACAGAATTAGACACAGATCTGACAGTCTGCCAGCTACTCTACGCCCAACTGCAGCGCAAGCGTAATCAAAGTAAGCCATCTCCTACGCTGCTTCAGACAGCAAGCATAAAAATGAGGAGTTTCGTTCTTTGTTCATCCAGTTATCTAGAGAATCATTAGGGACAGACCGCTGAGTTTTAGGTCCAAAGCTACATTTCAAGTTCTGGCCTTCGAGTCATCCTACTTGTAACTTCAAAAGCCAAGGTCTTTCTAACTGTAAAATCAGATACATCCCTAAATATGTCAGGTAGATCTTATTATGTTCACAGTCATTTTTATTTAGGAACAACCCAGTGAGTCCATCTACAACACAAGATAATGGACAAAATGGTCATTTTATTTTTTAAAAAGTGCCTGCTGTTCAGGCAGTCAGTAGTTATTTTACATGGCACCCGCAAGGGAGGTGGTGGACTTTGCTTGGAATTCTGGCAGCGATCGAGGCTCTCCCAGGTGCTGGCTGATGTTGCTCACCTCCTAGGAGGGGAAAAGGGTAAGAGAGGACCCAGGGCTGCCCGGCTATGCCCAGAAGAGCAGGGCTTTCTCCCTAGTTCCTCCACCATCACACCCCTCAAGGCAAGGTTTCCTGCGGCTTTATTCCTATTTGAAAGCTCAGGGCAGTGGGAGGGAACACCTTGTTCAGGGATTCAGTTCTAAAGACATCCCTCACAGGTTATCCCCTCCCCTGGAGACATTTCTAAATAATTTTTTGAGTTTATTCAATGCTTGGAGTCAAATCAGCATCTCAGGAGGTGCAGTGCCAGGAGGCAGTGCGTGCATGCTTGGCTGGGAAGAGCATGTATACCTGCAAACAGCACTCCTGAGAGAGTCCGTGGCAGGGAGTAGTTACGGACACCCAGGGAGGGCACACTGGGCCCACACACAGACAGGGCTCTGGACCAACTAGCAGCATCAGAACAACTTGGAGTCTCAGGTTTATTTTACAAGCATCAGAATCAGTCCAGAGTGGAAGAGCAACCATGTGGGTAAGCTCTATACCAGTACAGCATTTGGTTGTGAGGGTATTTCGGAGCTGATTCTGAAAAAGAAACCCTCTTCCCCTGATTTATCAAAGTTACTACCTTGGTTTTTCCCTGGGCATAAAGCTAAATACCTAAGTCAATTAATATACAAGCTGACAGAACCACATCGCTCCCAATAGCAGAGCGGCTTTACTCCTGTTTGAAATCTCAGGGCAGTGGGAGGGAACAACCTGTTGTTATTTTCCTTCTTATAAGAAAGCTGGAGCTGATATTTCCAAAAGGAAATGAAGGCATTGTTAAACTTTTGTCCACCATCAATTCCTTCTATTGTCACAGTGTTTGCATTTATTTGTATAAAATGCCATTGAAACTGATGCAGAATTAGCCTGCCAATCTTAAGGGAACCTGCAAAAAGCTTAACTAAGGTATAAAGTGTGTTTTTAAGCTTAAAAAAATAAAATTAAAGATCTCTGTTAAAATGTAATACAAATGCCATCACATAATCAGTAAGATTTGTTAATCCATAGGTTTTTTTGGTTTTGGTTTTGTTTTAATACTTGGGCTTGAAACCGAGGCCTTCGCGGTGAGCTACAGCCCCAGGCCCTTACCTTTTGTTGTTGTTTTGGTTTGGTTGACTGGTTTGTTTCTCGAGACAGGTTTTGCTAAGTCACTAAGTTGCCCCAGGCTGGGCTGGAGCTTGGGTGCTCTTGCCTCAGCCTCCCAGAGAGCTTGGATTCTAGGCCTGTAATGTAGACTTTTAAAGCGCGCCAGATAACTTGCAATTAGGGGGTGGGGTGTAAATTTCAAACAGGCAACATTAACGCGGTGAGAAAAATTATCATAACGGAGCATTGTATAAGATGCTATCTGGGTTTCTCCAGTTCTGGGAAGTGATTATGCACAACTGAAATTACATCCACAGCAAACTGATAGGCAGGGCAAGAATTTGCAAGTGCTCTGAAGAAGATCCACTGCAATTACGGCCCGCTCTGGTCTCCAGGTGGTATTCAAGGGTAAATGCAAGTGTGCTAGAGCACAGCTGTCTGCCGCAAGCGCGTCCGAATCAGACAAGGTCATCCGAGCAAGAGCAGAAGAAGCAGTGTTGCTGGCCCAGCTGTGAGTTTTAAATGCCAGTACTGATAATCATCCCGAAGTCATGATTATTTAGTATTTGTTAAATCCAAGACTAGTGCCAGGCACCATATGTACATAAACAAAGACAAAGCGCCTATGCGCTGCGCTTACAAATCTGAAGGAGGCAGAGGAAGTGAAGGGCACACAAGGGCGTGGGAAGCGCACGGGAGGGCCGCCTGGAGAGTCAGACCGCTGCCTCTATCGTTACTTTAGTTCTCACCATCACAAAGTCCATGGTATGGCAATTCAGAAATGTAAAGGCCAGCGGTGGAAGGAGAAAAGCACACTGCCTTTTTAAGGTTGCAAGAGGAGGCCTAAAATACCACAGGGCAAAATGGACCACGTTAGAGACTTAAGGGAGAAAACAAGTAAACAGCAAAAAGAAAATGAGCACAGTATGGGGACTAAGCAAAGGTGACGTCTGAAAACAGAACACCCATGCTGTGCAGGGCAGTCAGCCAGCTCTGGCTGCTTTCACTGTGTGTCATATACATTTTATTTAGCTTATAAAATAAGCTTTGCCAGTGATAAGGGCTATAGTACAGAGTTCAGCTTTAGCCTTACCCTTATCACACCCAGAGGGCATGAGCTAGCATCTCTAAGCAACTGGAGGTGATGACACCAAGATGCAGACCAATAGAAGCAAATAAGGTGATGCGCACAGTACTCCCCCGTGACCTGGCCGGGTGCCTCACAGACCTACCCACGATGGGCACTGGAGCAGCGCAGGAGTGACCAGAGCAGCAGGATTTCTACTGGGTGTGAGGGGAAGAAATTGCAGTTGGTATCATCAGGCAGTAAATTCCACTTCCCATGGCACAATAGAGCATATGTAAGTGATAGCATGGGAAAACCTTAGAATCTGACCCAGACAGTCCTGAGTGTGAGCTACATCCCCAGCTTTTTTTTTTTTTTTTTTTTTAAGACAGTCTCACAGAGTCCCTAAATTGTGCAGGGTGGACTGTGAACTTACCTCACTGCTGCCTTGTCCTCCAAGGGCTGCGATCACTGGTATGTGTGCCACACCCACCTGAAAACCTGTTACAGTGCAGTGATACCAGCTCTGTGCCCTGGAATATGGAACACAACCCTCTGAGAATTGGCTCCTCCTTTGTAAATGTGGTTAGCAGTCTATCTCTTGATAGATTAATATGACTGTGACTCAAAACAGGATGAATGAAACTGAATACCGTAACTCTTCTCCCTCAGAGGAATTGCATTAGTCACGGAGTATTGACCCAGCCCTTCAAGTTTCTAGGAAATATTTTAGGTTAAAAATATACCAGCCTAGGCTGGCCAGACAGCAGCTCAGATTAAAGCACCTGCTTAGGCAGCCGCAGCAGCCGCGGTTTGATCCCTGCTTTGCTGGCCCCTCCCCTGAAGTGCTCTGATTGAGACTGGGCGTGGCAGTGCACACCTGTAATCCCAGTGTTTGGGAGGCTGAAAACAGGAGGGCTACTACTAGTCTGATCTGTGTAGTGAGACCCTGTACAGCCTGTACTAAATTTAAAAACAAAAAAAAATTGAAAAGTATACCAGCCTGTCTCATTAATTTTACAGTCTTGGATTTAGAAAGCAAAACGGTAGCACAGACCTATAATCCCAGCACTTGAGAGACTGAGGCAGGAGAATTGCTCTGAGTTAAAGGCCAGCTTGGGTTACAAAGTAAGCACAAGTGAGCCTGAACTACACAGCAAGATGCTGTCTCAGAAAGAAACCAAAGTAACATGTAATTCATTTATTATAGTAACTCAGAACCTGAAGTATGAATAACTTTGCATCCAGGTCAGTGCTCCTAGCTGTAGGTGACCCCTACTTCGATTACCCTGAGCCCTGGCAATCCTAGAAAGCCTCACATTCCCTGAGACAGAAGAGAAGCAGCACATCAGATGGGCCACACCTGGGATCTGAAGGCATTTCTGCTGTCATTAAAACCAGAATTTGCTCCCACAAATATTTAATCTATTAGAAGGATATGATTATTCCATAAGGTGATGGAATCAACTGTGTGTTATTTCACCATTTTTAAATACCAGAATTAGTGATCCCCACTTACTAATGTACACAAATCTGTGCACAATGCTTAAGAGATTAATAAAAATTACAATAAGAGTCAAATAAATTAGAGACCAAATTAGTTGCATTCAAAGATAATCACAGTGGTAAGTTTTTGGAAATTCTCTAGTATTGAAAAGATTTTATTTATTTACTTATTTATTGGTGTCAGGGATTGAACTCGGGGACCCTACACTTGCCAAGTAGGCACTTGTCACTGAGCTATCTCCCTGGCCCTACAGTATTGAAAAGATTTTAAAACAAAATCATTCTGCCCCACTCTGGCCAATCACAGGCTAAAGAGGGTGCTCCTGGGGCCTCCACCCACCCACCCCACCAAGGCACCCTGCAGTGCCGAGTCCCGTGGAAATGAACACCAAAAGATAAAAGTAATGAGGCGCATGCCCGATCTACCCACAGAAGACTACACAGCCTACAGACTGATAATTAAACTGTCTACATAAATGGAGAATTATCACATGCTCTTGGGTTAGAAGACTCCTGTTAGTTATGAGTCAATAATATTAATGTCAATTTCCCCAGTTTTATTTATCAAATGAATGTAATCCCAATCAAAATCCCAGCAAGCTTTTCTGTAATTATTAACAAATGTATTCTAAAATTCATATGGTGCTGAAGGTATAATCCAGTGGTAGAATATTTAGCTAGAGTGCACAAAGCCCTGCGTTGGATACCCTAACCCTCAGTAACAATAATAGCAATTTTTAAAATTCATAGGGAAAGACAAAACACTTCTGACACAAGAGGATGAAGCTGAAGTTCTTCCAAGTTGATCACATACCCCATTCTGAGACTCACAACAGACAGTGTACCTAAACCAGGCGTGGTGGCACACACCTGTCATCCCAGCAACTGGGAGGCTTAGGCAGGAAGTTCAAGGCCAGCCTGGACTACAAAGTGAAACTCTGTCAGAAAAAAAAGACAATGTGGCCAAATGGTAGAGTTCAACACTGGTGCAACAGAATTGAAAAATCAGACAGATCCACAAAAATAGTGTCAGCTGATGCTTGACAAAGGAATGAGGGAAATATTTTCAGCCACTTGTGCTGGCAAAGCTTTGGGATTCAGATGCGAAGCCAAAAATCTCACATTTAAACTCAATATCTTCCAAACATGCTCCAGATATCCCCACATCCTGTAGAGTGACACCACCGTCTGCTCATATAAAACCAAGAGTCACATCTGAGTCACTTTCCACTTTCAGTCTGAGCCCAGCCAGTTGTATGCTGTGTTGAGTCACACCCAACCCTCCCAGACCACCCCAACTGCGGGTGCCCTAGCTAAGATCTGCTTTCCTGAGTCTTATTTCCTGTTTCCGGTGGGCCCAGAGCACCACCTGAGAGAAAAGCGGCTGGAGGTTTTTAAGAGAATGTGTGACATGATGCTTTTATGATTATGATGAAAAAATATTACATTTTGTCATGTCCAAAGAAGACCCATTAGGGCATGGTAGCACACACCTGTACCCCCAGCACTGGGGAGGCTGAGGCAGGAGGATCTCTGAGTTCAAGGTCAACCTGAACTATATGGCAAGATCCCATCTCAAAACAAACGAAGGCAGACTCCGTGGAGGACCACCTGAGCAGCTGTTCTTGAAAGAATAGTGATTGTCTCCATTTTGGCTGAGCAGCAGATCCCCAAAACACTAGATACTATCTCAACAGCATGATGCAAATTACTTCCTCTGCATGTGGCAGAGGTAAATGTGGGCCACCTACCTAGCTCAGCTCACAGTATTCATCTACTTCCCACAATTCTCAGTCATTGCTCCTCAAGCCACTCCCCTCCACCGAATAAAACCTGGGGATGGCCCTGGGTCACTCTGTTTGTTCCAGAAAGGCCATCTTCATGGCTAGACTTAGGGCCCCTTGGCTTCCCAATAATTGTAAATATGCTTTAGTGTCTTTACTTTCGCCATGGGTTACACTGGGAGTGGCAGATTGGAATTAACTTGTTGGGATTCCAGTAATATATCTTTGGGCTCACAAGTACTGATTTCTTGGACCAAGACGAGAACCTGGAGGGGACTCCTACTCCATCTCAAAGCCAAAGAAGACAGATTGTAAACTGCATAGATAGATAATTCAGACCAGAGGTGAAGCCTTTCTGTCCAGTGGTGCGTCTCAGCCGCAGTGCAGATTCTGTTCCCTGTGTGGCCCTCAGCCCTGGTCACCTTGGCTCCTTAGGATCAGACAGGGCTTTGTACAGAGCCACCTTTCTAGGCGGCAGACCTGCCCCTGCAATTCCTCTGGTGGCTTGCTGGGTGCACCTTTTTGAGTACAGGAGAGCTGTGCCCGTGTAGTCTCTCTCAGCACTTTCCACCCGTGTAATTGCCACTCCAGTTACCCAGAATAGCTGGGCCGCTGGCGTCTGCACATGAGCTCCTGCCTCCTGTCTACTCCGGATTCATCGGTGGAATTCTCCTCCACGACCTCGGAGCAAGTGTGAGGTGCTCAAGCCCTCAGCCTGGACTCTGCCCTGCCATGCAGCAGCTGCTTAATGGGAGCAGCCAAGGGGACCATCGGGCCTCTTCCATTTATGCTTTCTAAATTTTTGATAACAACCATCTAATTTACTTTGGTTTTGGAGACAGGGTCTCACTGTGTAGCTCAGGTGCCTCAAACTCGCATCAGTCCTCCTGCCTCAACTTCCCAAGTGTTGGGGTTATAGGTGTGCACCACCACACTCAGATTTAGTTCTTAGCGCAGAAGCCCGGTATATTTTTAGGGTAACAGCCTCTCAGTCATATTGCATAATTTTGTACACGGGAATCTCTTTGGACCTGAGATACTCTAAAATGAAAACTGGGTTGCAGGCTCCTCCCCTGCCAAGTGGGTGCTCCTTTAA
Organism: Capromys pilorides; assembly: GCA_004027915.1. Lineage (NCBI taxonomy): Eukaryota > Metazoa > Chordata > Mammalia > Rodentia > Capromyidae > Capromys > Capromys pilorides. The sequence goes on along the minus strand of PVKN010003202.1, from coordinate 17,937 downwards.
TCCTGAGGCCTGCTGCTCGGAATTGTACAGGGGTGGAGGTTTCCCAGTCATCTTATCAAAGCAGTTCATATAAACCAATCTTGTAGCTAGACAGATACTGGCCTGCAAGTCCAGGTCACCAGAGATTGAAAACACTTCGATGGCGACCCTTGTGGTCCTTAACTGCAAAAGGCACTGGGCCTTATGAACTAATAGGTGCCTCCTAGGGCCTAAGGCAGAGCTAACGCATGCCTGGCAGCAGGGACCGAAGTCTGTGGCAGCAGAAAATACCCCAGCAGGGAGCTTGCTGAAAGCTTTTTACCCAATACTTGCATGGTGATGACCCCAGGCCTCTTTCCCTGGCCACATGCACATTCTGCCAAACTAAGCCCAGCTTCACTAGTAGATCTAGGACATGGGGAGCATGTCTGGCATGGGTTGTTGCCATGGTGCTTAGGCATCGCCCTTCCGTGATTCTTCACCCTCCCCCTCAGTGGGGCTCCTTAGGCCATGTTCCCAGAGGAGCTTGTGCCAACATTATAGTGCTTTTAACCCTGTTCTGGTCATGTGTCCCAGGTCGGCTGGCCTAACTGACTATGAGCTCTTCCTCTGCAGGCTTCATTTATTTTCATCCGTGTAAGTTCAGAGCCTAATGCTAGCCCAGCGCAGACTAGGTCCTCACTAAGTCTTTGGTAATTGGATGAATAAAGAGAGAAAATACATTTTATTGGTTAGGGGATTAGAATAAATATTACTTTACTGACTTAACAGATTCAGAGCTGCAAGAAAGATAATATTTTATAAAAAATTATCAAAAGCAACCAGTTGGCTTTTAAAGAGTTATTTGCTTGGAAAACAACTGGCACTGAGCCGAGACTTCTGGGATTGGTCAGTTCACATTTCCAGATGTTTATGAATCCATTTATGTAAAATGAGCAACTGAAAAATGTCTTGACATTTGTAGAGCTCTTTGATAAATTGCCTAAATGAAAACCTAGTCTTACTCATATCTTAAAAACTTTTTAAAAGGTTCATATAATTTCAAGTATTTTTGATACTTCATATGGTAGTTTTAATACTATGTGGTTTTGTTCCCCATGGAGAAGTTGAAAAAATGATGTATGCTTTGCCACGTTTTGTCCCTCCTGCACCCTTGTTTCTCTGTCTTTATCTTATCTCCACTAATACTCTAATATTTATTGGACCACTTGTTGAGAAGTTTTTTTTTTTTCCCCCCGCTGCCTCTGGCTGCCTTAAGGGCACATAGGATAAGACTTGTCAAACTGAGGATTGAACCCCGGTCCCCTGTGCCTGACTGCATTTGCCAGTCTTTGCAGTCTGAGCTAATCCCCCCATGGGACCACTTGTAACTGCAGTTAAGTTGAGGAATATGACTACCTGTGGTTCCAGAAAGTTTCTCAGATCCCCTTCTCCCTTCCCTTTTCCCTTCCCCCTTCTCCCATCCCTCATCATCTCTGTCTCTGTCTCTCCCCCACCCATTAAACTTAGGAACTTGAATATGCTAAGCAAGCATTCTACTGCCGATCTATACTCTTGTCCTAAAAGCCTCTCTGCATATTTGTGTGTATACACTATAGTATACATGTGCAAACACAGATATTTTTGCCAAACAATTTGCAAGTTACAAATATCAAGACTCATAACACTAAACTTCTAAATATTTTAGTATATACTTCTTATTAGGAAAATTTCCTACATAATTCCTAAGAAATTTAAATAATATCTAAGATTCAGCCCACAGTCACTAAGTTGTCTATAAAATACATGTTCATCATGTCAGTGATTCCAGTCAGGGTTTGAACACTTCAGATTCTTATGGCAATTAGTCCTCCTGGGTTAAGACAGCAGATTTAATGTGGACAGGCCACATGACTAGAATTCAAGGTGGGTTTGGAGGGGCTGGACACACCTGGAACCTTTCTGATGTGTCTGCTGGGGGCAGGGCCAAATATCCCATGGACTGAACAGAGAAGGCACCAGCACAGCAGGAGCATTGAGAAAAGCGTTTTAAAGAGGTCAAAGAAGGAAAGGAAAGAAGCAAAGACCAAGAAAGCAAAGAAGAGTAAAAGGAAAACAGAGGAGCATCAAAGCACCCATTCAAGGGAAAGCAGAGATTATTGGACTCCATCTCATAAGTTGGTGTGGCTTTCCAGAGCACAGAATGTAGGTCAAATACCCCAAGTTGCTTAGTATCTAGGATTTCTGAGACTGTGTCCTGATGTGATTGGCTGAGATGCTGGCAACCTGGCATGGAAAAACAACCAGGGACAACTTGGGACAGTGGATGGGAGTGCTGGCTATGACTGTGACACGAGTCATGCTTGCTCCTCTAAGGGCTGCAACAGGAAGGGGCTGTGAGCCAAAACAGTATCCAAGAAATGGGTACATTCAAAAAACCAAACGTGAGTCCTGATAGATGAGCAGTGGCTGAGCTCCGGGACATCTGGGGGTGCCGAAATTCTGTCTGACACCCAGGGCTCAAGCATGGAAAGAAGTTTCTTAACACAAAGCCCATGTCGAGGAGCAGCTTTGCCCTACTAGATCTGATCGCTTGACATACCCCACAACCCACCAGCCTTTTAACTGTGCCTCTCCCTAAGTACATGGCATCGCTTATTCCTTGCAAAAAAGTTACCTCATGTCTAGCCTTTAATTTATAGGTGCTTACAAAGTCATGAAACACAACAGGTACAAAGGATCCAATACTTAGTTTTTCAACCAAGCAATTTTGAGTAACTTTAACAGTATTCTTAGATCGCAAAATCATAGTAATATTTGTAGTACTTACTTGTAACTATGAAGTTAAACTGGGGAATGACATCCCCTGTGGTTCCAGAAATATTTTAAAGTAATGCAAATTACAATGCACTCTGGAGAGAATTATGAGAATATTAATTAAAATCAACTTGTCCTACTTTTCATAGTTTCTCTAGAAGTGCCAAGGATAAGAATGGAAAATTTGACATATTTGCAAAATATGACTGTGCTGCTATGGCTTTAAACATAGTCTGATGCATTTTCAGAAAAGACAAATTTTACCTCAAAAATCACATCATAATTCATACGTAGGGCACACTAGGAACTCAGGTGCATTAATAAGAGATCGGGCAATCTCTGATGGGGAGAAGTCTCAGCGCTTTCTCTCCCCAGGTGCACGCTGGTCACATCTCCGCTGGGATGTGCACGCAGAAGGGCTACTCACCACCAAGGGCCAAGCACTCACACTGAAGGAGAAAAGCGCTCCATTGTGAGTCTGTCTCCCAAGTGACTAGCAAACATCGGAAGTCATTTACGTAGAGATCTAACTTAAGACATTAAGAGATGAGGCTCCAGTTATGCTGTCAGCTGTAAGACAAACTGAAGGAGCGTGAAGAGATCCAGAGCTTGCATGCTGACCCGGGGATAGGGCTCAGTGGTAGAAGGCTCGCCTAGCGAGGGTGGGACCCTAGGCTTGGTCTCCAGCTGAGGAAAAAAAGAAAACGCACACAAATAGGTACGGAAGAAGGCATCGGAAAGGTGGAGGGCTTACTGTACAGTATAGCAGTGTCAACCACGAGCATCTGGTTGTTCTCACTTAATGTTTAAAACGTATGTAAGAGTGTGTGTGTGTGTGTGTGTGTGTGTGTGTGTGTGTGTGTGTGTTTACAGCCCTTCAGTTAGATGTCAGTAGATGCCTACTCCGGAGCTACCCATCTGAGGCAGCTTTCAGATCCAGCACTTCTTGTTTTTCTGCAGGAGGTGCCGGAGAACGCCTCAGACCCGTAGGCTCGGCAAGCAGGTGCGGTGCTGCCAGCTACGTCTACAGTCTGCTGCTTTACCATTATTTTCCAGCTCCAGGATTGTGACTAGTCTGTAAGTTGTAATAATTTACTGCTCACTTACAAATTACTTCAAGAATCAGTTAAGATTTTGTCACTTACATATCAGGACTCATGCAGCATTTTTTGTGCTTCCAGGGGCCCGAAAGAAAATGTGAGTAATCTCTTTGCACTTGAGATAATACAGACAGCTGAGAGTCACTTCTGTTATGATAATGAGAAATGGTACATAGCAAAGAGTAATTGTGTGTGTGTGTGTGTGTGTGTGTGTGTGTGTGTGTGTGTGTGTGTCTGCGGCAGGGTCTCACTATACAGTTCAGGCTGACCTGGAGCTTACTTTGTAGCCCAGGCTGGTCTCGAACTTGCAGCAATCCACCTGCCTCAGCCTCCCACGTGCTGGGATTACAGGCCTGCACCAGCACACCCAGCTGGTTTTGTTTTTCATACGCTCTCCTTAAACATATGTTTAAAAATTTGAAAGCATGAAAAGTAAATGTGATAAAAATAAACTAATGGCAATTTTCATGGTAAAATTATAGAACACCAAGTTAAATCCGAATCTACAGTAAAATTCAGTATTCTAAAAATGGTGCTTTAGCTACATGACTCACCTTTGGCTAGGTAAAATCATTTAGTAACCAAACAACAACCGTAGAAATTCCAAGTCTTCCGGAGGGGAAATCAGTTATATCTACTTTCATCTACCAAGGCTGTTGAGTAAACTGGGTGGCATGAGGCAGAAGACACCTGTAGCTCTGGCGGCAGGGGAGCCTGAGGAAAGCAGAGGGTCCGGGTGGTGAGGGACGCGTATGGCTCGCTGTTGCACCTTCTTGCGGGGCCTCCCATGATGGGCAGGGAGGAGAAGCTGGTCTCCGGAAGTGCACAGATCTCCTTCCTGAGAGCTGCCCCTCCCCAAGGCCCTCTTTCCTAACCCATCTCCTTGGGGTCGGGCTTACTCTGGGAGGGGCACAGACAGTCAGACCATAACAAAGTGGTCATGTGTCCAGCTGGGTTTTAGATGGCACGTTGCTTTTTCGCTTGGAAATACTGACCTAGAGAGCTAGTTTGAGACGTGGAGGGCCACCTCTACTTCTGAGCGTAAGCATTTTGTCTCTTATTTCTAGCCTTTCTTTGGGTGTTGTGCTCATACGTAGTGGGGAGATCCCAACTGTCCTCTAAGAGCTGGGTGTGGTGCTGCACGCCTGTCATCTTAGCTCTCTGAGGCACTGAGGCAGGAGACAAATTCTAGTCCAGCCCAGGCCGTGTTGTAAGATCTTGTCTGAAAATAAAAAATATAAAAGGATTGGGAATACAGGTCCCTGGGAAGACTGTGGGTTAATGCCCTAATATTGTAAAAAGTAGCCTTCTCCCAAGTGGGTTATGCTGAAGGGTTGGTTGCTGGTGTACTTTGGGGAGTTCTCTCTTTGAGAAGAAGATTCCTAACATCATCAGTTCATTGATGAGATCATAATTTGATGCCATCTTGGGGGATAGGAAGATAATGTGGAAAATAGTAGAAAGGAGTGGACCATGGCTGTGGAACTCTGGGACAGCAGTTGCCCCTTCCTTTTCTCTTGTGCTCTGTCTCTGTCCTCTCCCTCTCCCTTCCCCTCCTCCATCTCCTCTTCCCCCTCCCCCTCCCTCAGTCTCTCTCTTTCCTTCCTCGCTTCCATAAGGTAAGCAGTTTTCCTCTGTAAGGCTCTTCTACCATGATGTTTCTGCCTTGCAACAGACCTAAGAGCAACCAAAGCATGAACTGAACCCCACAAAATCATACATGAGCCTTCCTTCCCTTAAATTGTTGGTCTCAGGTATATCATCACAACAAAAGAATGTTAATAGCATACAATCCTCAGGCTTTTTTTTTTTTTTTTTTTTTAATCTTGCTCCCCACCGCCACTCTGTCCTGAACACCCAGGCTTTGGAAAGTTCTTAGGAATCTATTCAGCCTGAGGTAATGCCAGGCCAACTTAATGGAATATGCTTGCATTTTGGTAAGGAATGAGTCTCAGAGCTGGGCGCCCTTCACATCTGTAAGGCTCTGCAAATGCCCCTCCCTCATCACCGTGACATTCAAAACTGTTCTAGAACCACCGCTATCCTGTTTATTCTGGATTTCTCCTGCTTGCTCAGGAACTCATTTATTTAGATTTATGGGAGACCTGCGAGAAGGCCAGGCAGGCACTGCTGTGGGACTTCAGAGTGGACTCTGGTACTCAGAGCTATTCAGGGATCATCAGCTGAAAACGTCATTTGGCAGAAATGATTCATAGTCTGCTTATTATGCCTCCAAAAACATAGGCTTTAGGGGCCGGGGAGATAACTCAGGGGCACAAGTGTCTGTCTGGCAAGTGCAAGGTTCAGAGTTTGATCCCCGGTTCTGTGATAAACAAACAAACAAACAAACAAACTTAGGCTTTGTTCAATGTTTAAAACAGAAAGAAAAATTAAAAATCAGAGGTTAGCTTTAACTTGTGTATCTCTATCTCACCAAGCCCCTTCTTTCCCACCCAACATCTACAACATAATTTTTAGAGAAAAACTTCTTGTTATCTTGTAATTTATGAATGGACAAAGACTCCTGATTTTATTCTCCCTTTGATAAATGAAAAAGAAAATGGAACAGCAACCTGCCTGATACCACACGAGCCCTGGCTTCACAACCGCGTTTTAGCAGCGTATTTCACAGGATACTAGTTTGTTCCATTACACTGGTGCTTGTTTTGTTCTGTTGTCTCAGTATATTGGTCACTACTCTGTCATGTAAGATACTCTTTTGAGGTAATTTTAGGTTTCTTTATCTTGTGCTTGAATATAAAGCCTTAAAAGTTAAGAAAAGAGGACTTTGATGTTCTATTATAATACAGCCTATTTCATGACAGAATTTTTGATAAATTTTTTAAATATAAAATAAAAATTTAATTAGACATTCCTAATATAACTGGATTTTAAAAGCACTTCAGCTTATTAGAAATGAGAAAGATGGGGCCAGGGAGATAGCTCAGTAGAATAAGTGCTTGTCTGGCAAGCACAGGGTCCTGAGTCAATCCCTGGTACTACAAAAAAAAGAGAAAGAATTATAAAAGACTATCTCAAAACTCTTTTTTAATGTATTTGGTACAGGGTCTCATCATGCAGTGGACTCGTAGGGATCCTCCTGTTTTCAGCCTTCCCGGCACTGAGATGACAGGTGTGCTCTGCCACACCCGAGCTCATTGCCCACTCAGTGCTCTCAGAGGCAGGGCCTGCATGGCATGAGGTGCCAGGGATGGAACCCCAGTTCCATTCCAGTCCTTGCCTATGCAGGTGCTTAGACTGCTGAGCTGTCTCACCAGGCTTCAAAACTCAAACTTTGGTTAAATACCAAAGAAAGCGTCTCCCTTATCCCCCAATGCTAGAAAAATCTTCCTAAGAGAAAAAGGAATCTTTAAATGTTTAAAGTGTTTATCATTACGGTGCAGGTGCTAGCAGTTCAATCCCCAAGCCTGCCGTGCCGGCCCTGCCCCTGGGGTGCACTGAGATAGTGATTGAGACTAGGCATGGTGGTGCACACCTGTAATTCCAGCGCTTGGGAGGCTGAGTCTGATCTAGTAGTAAGACCTTGAACATCCTATAGACCCTTCCCTAAAATACCAAAAAAAGAAAAAAAAAAAAAAAGTGTTTATCACGAAGCATAGGCTACCTTTGAAAGAATGAACAACTGGATTTCATCCTACGTTTCTTATATTTTAAATGATGAGCATATATTTGATTTATGTATAAAATAACATTTATTATAAAAGCATTTTTTCTCTGTGATTTATTTTTCAAACTTTTTTGTTGTTGTTGCGGGGATTGAACTCAGGACCCTGCACTTGCCAGGCAAGCATTTATTCTACTGAGCTATCTCCCCAGCTCCTGTGATTTATTTTTTAAATGTGGGGGGCCTCTCACTGTGTGGCTGGGGCTGGTCTTGAGTTTGTGATCCTCCTGCTTCAGGCTCAAGGTGCTAAGATTATGGACATAAGCAACCATTTGAAGCCATTTGTTTCTTAACATGCTTTTTGTCCTATTCAGTTCTAGTAACAACATGATATATGCATGTAATTTACGTTATACATCATAAGTGATAGAAATTAGACCAAGAGTTATAAAAAGTAATCAGCTTACCCGGTGCTGTGTAACAATATGAACATGTCTCCCCAAATCAAGGCTGTGGTTAAGTAGGAAACAATCTACTGAGAACATACATTGGTTTTTTTGTTTGTTTTTTGTCTAAGACAGGGCCTCACTATGCAGTTCAGGCTGGCCTTGAGTTCGTTTTGTGGCCCAGGCGGGGATCCTCCTGGCTCAGCCTCTCGAGTGCAGGGATTACAGGCGTATGCCACCACACCCGGCAGAACACCTACACTTTTTAGGCACTGGGACAAGGACTTTAACAATACCAATCAGAATCTGAAAATGGATTTAAAACTTATGAGAAGTGGGGCTTTGTTTCACCCCTCTTTGAGTTGCAAGTTCTTCCATGAAGTCGAGACGATTCAGTAGTTGTTGGAAGGACTCCGAAGAAGGTGCACAGTACGTGGAAGCTCGTAAGTATCAGAAGGACGCTCAGCCTCCCCATAGCCTCTGCCATTAGAGGAACTTGAAGCCAACCATTGATTTAAAGATTAAAACCCCAGTTAGTGACAAAAGAAAGCAAAATGATTTCCCCCTTGTGCTGGAGGTTGAGCTTAGGGCCTCATGCCTGAGAGGCCAGCGCTGTGCCGCCGCGCTCCCCCGCTCAGTCTTTCTCTTTCCACAGTCAGTCCCATGAACCAGGCTTTCTTTCCTACTATTTACAGTTGCAGCAGCAGTTTTACCATTTGTCAGTGCTCATAACTGCAAATCAGGAAGCACTTTCTTCAAAGTATTAAACAGCTTTCTGAATTTAAAAGGTGAGTCAGGTTATATATCCTGCTTGGCAATAATCACTGATTTCATTGGATCTTGTAGTTTGAATGTTGGTGCTTTTTGTGGCGGAAGTTAGAGCAGTGGTCTCATCGGGCGTCTTCTACAGAAGAGACTGCGCTGGTTCCTGCCCTGGATGCAGGAAGGAACCAGAGGGTCACACAGGACTTGCCGCCAGCTCAGCCCCCTCCAACAGCTCTCCTCGCGCACCACGGTTCCTCGGGTTCTTCCAGGCTGCTCACCCAGCAGAGTTCCTGAAGCTCTCAGCAGTTCGGAAGCATGAATGCAAAGTGAAACAGCATGGCATATTGATTTTTCAGTGCAGCTCAGAGGGCAGAAACTTTTTTTTTAAGCCAAGTGATACTGCCTAACTTAAGATAGCTTTTGAATAAAGCTCGTGCACTGGATACTCACATAGTTGCCGCTTTCTCTCTTTTGTGGTGCTGGGGACCGAACTCAAGAGCACGCACATCAGAGTGGAAATCCTGAGTGTGGAGCTGCAGGCCCAGCCCCAGCCTCACCAGAGTTTCCACCACAGGAGACGCGCGCCTGTGCCTGTTGCTGTCGCCCAAAGGCGTGCCTGTAACATCGAGCTGGCTATCTTCCTTTTCCCCAGATTTCCACGCTGTTCTGCCTCTGCCTGTGCCCCACAGTGGACATCCAGGTGAGTTCAGCCACAGGGTGATCTGCAGGAGCTGGCGAGAATTCGAGAATGTATTCCACACAGGCTTTCCCAGGGTCCTCCTCTGAGAGGGCCTGCGTGGAATCCTGCCAGAGACAGGCCTGATAAGGGCTGCTCTTCCACCCCAGGAGTCTTATTTCTGCGGCTTCCCCACACCTGCCTTGTGCTCCTGGAGGTGACTCTTCATTAAGCTCTCTCCCATTTCCCGGTGTGAGCATCTTGTGTTAGCTTGCACCTGAGAGCCTCTGAGCAATTGTTTGCATCAGAAATGGTACACTTCACTGCACAGATACTGTCTTCCCTGGCCTCCTGTAATACCTTCCGCTCCCCAGCCTGCTGCTGCTCTGGGGAGCTGTAGCTCATACCCCTGCCGCAGTGTCTCACAGGAGCAGTATCCCTAAGACCAAGGGGAGTATGCAGTATTGGGGCTAAGCCGGGTGTGATAGCACACACCTGTCATCCCAGCACTAAGCAGGCTGAGGCAGGAGGCCAATCTGGGCTATAAAGTGAGTTCGAAGCCAGCCTGAACTGCACAGCAAATTCTTGTATCCCTCCCATCCCCCCCAAAAAAAAATAATGCTGGCAAGAAAGTCACTGGAAAGCTCCTGATCCCTGAATGTATCAGAATCAGTGGGTTTTTTTATTACCAGGAATTTGTGCAAATCCTTCCCTGAAATTCAGTTTATTTTAGGATATTTTCCTAGTCCAGATTATTTCCTAGTAGGGAAGATGCCGTTTCTCCTGTCCCATAATCCTCATAGGCTTCCCAGTCTGGTCCCAGGGCCTCCTCTTGCCTCAGCCTCCCAAGCGCTGGACTTCAGTTGCACATGCCTGCCTGACTCTTCTCAGTTCTGAAGCAAAAGCATGGCTAGGATAAGTAGCTCTGTGGTGTTTTGGTTTTACTACTCATCAGGGAATTTTTATTTACTTTTAGCTCAAGAGAGGCTGAATGAAAGGTAGGATAATAGAAGAAAACCCGCTTCTCCTAAACAGAGCGGCTTTCCCTTTGGGCGTGGCAGTTGTGCAGGCTTGAGAACGTGCAAAGACAGCAGGAAAGACAAAGGGGCCCCCTCCACGGCGGGAGTGGGGGTGCTAGCAGTCCCGTCACCCACTTCCCTGCCAGTCCGCCGAGATGCCGACTACCAAAGCCCTCGAAGAGGCAGGAAGTGGCCCCTAAATATTCATCAGCATTTACCTTTCCCCATTCAGATATAGGAAGCCAACACAACTCATTTTTTGTTCAACCTGTCAATCAATGTGCATCTTTTCACTAAAATTCCATGATCGGTTGCAGAGTCTTTATTATTACTCCTGGTGACGTAGAGGCGCTAAAAAGATTACCCATGAGCGCCCTTCACAGGCCCTGTTTTAGTTACTGTTCTGTCATTGCCGGGGCAAATACCCGCCACACAAGCTTAGGGGAGGAAAGGTGTATTTAGCTCACAGTTCCTGGAGGTTTCTAGATGCTGCCCTTGCTTAATAGGGACTGGAGGAGGGGCTGGGGCGCTGCGTGTCCAGGAGGATCTGCTCCATACTTCCGGGCTAAACCGCCACCTGCAAGCGGGGAGGAACCCTCTGACAGCGCTGTCAGTTTTAATGGTTCACGCCTCTCTTGGCCACGCCCCCTCAAGCCCCGCCCCTCGAGCTTCGTGCTTGACAGCCCATGATTTACATGAGGCTTTGGGGGACCAACTAGATACAAACCACAACAGGCCTTAACTAGAGAACAGGAACACACAGCGAGGTCGGGAACGTTCTCCAAGAGAGGATGCTAACCCCAAGCCGGCCTCACCTACAACTGCTGCTTTTCTCCCCACACTGGTTATCCGTGAACTGGTTCAGAAGTTAGGAGAACGTATTTCTAGGGAAACGCATTTCTAGGTCTGTTAGCCACCACGCAGCGAAGGCAAAGCACTCCAGTTCCTGTGAGGCAGAGAAGGAGACGGAAGACAGCGTCAGCCCACAGCTTGGCCTTCGACCCCTCTGTCTTCTCTGCTCCCGGCCTGTGAGCAGGAGGGGGAGGAGAGCCCTCCCAGCTCTACAGTCCACAGGGGACAGAAGAGCAAGTCACCCCAAGGTGGCAGAGACTGACAGTGGAGGTGGGACTCACGTAGCAGATGTCCCACGCTGTTTCCTGGGCTTGGCAAGGGCCCAGGTCCAAATTCTCTCTGCCTTTCCCTTCGCCATGAGCCTGTCCTTGGTACTTTTTGTGCCCAGGTTAAAGGAACTAGCGTTTCCACTAAGAGATGAGACAGGGCAGGTGTCTTCAGTCTTCCTCCTTGTGGGGACAGCAGGACGGCAGGCTGCTCCTGCACCTTCCCAGGGTCTTCAAAGGTAGCTCATCCTGTCAACTTCCAAATGGAGCTCCAGACGCCTCGGCAGGCTCCACCAGCCACCTCAAGCCTCTGCTGATGAGACCTAAGGGCAAACCCCTTGATATTACCCTCCCCACCAGAGCCACAAATAACCCAAGATACATTTTAAAATGTTAAACTTCTAAAGCTCCAGCCCCTCTAAACCATTAGTATAGAGAGGAGTCAGGAATCACCAAAAATATTTTTGCTGCAAAGTTATTAGCTAATTATATCAATTATTGCATTCTTAACCTATCAGAGCACCCACGCAGAAATGTGCCTTGGAGTCCATCCACAGGGCAGCAAGTGGGGGCTGGCAGACTGCTGGGCCTGAAAACCATCATCCACAGAGGTCGTGGGCGTGGCTCCAGTCCACATGGCGACAGCAGGCGGTCCAGCACTCTTAGGAGGTGAGTCCTTTCTTGGCCACGTTTCCTCCTGAAACAGTCATGAGAACCGTAATTGCCACACAGTGGGTGCTGTCTGACACGGTTATCCCCCTCGCCTTTCAGCAAACTGCAAATCGAGTGTACAGGTAGGTGCACAAAAGGGGCACAGAGCCTGCTTGCGTTTCGCAGAACCCCGCCCTACATACTGTATTCCATTACGTATCGCCGTGCTGAGCACCAGATAGTGGAACTTCAGCATCCACGGTTAAGAGCAGGAAGTCCCAGCTTGCTAGCCCACGGCAGGGTGACTGTAGAGAACAGTAATGTCCTTGTGTTGCCCAAAGCCAGACAGCCGGGGGCTTGAGCTCCGTGAGTGAGGCCTTGCCTAGCTCATACAAGGCCCCAGGTTCAATTCCCCGTACTGCTGGGGGGAAACCCAGAAGAAAGGATTTTGCAAGTTTTATCATAAAGAAAAGATGTTTAAGGAGACGTACTCTAAGCATTGTGCAATGTATAAAGCACGTTCTCCATTGCTGTGTACTATACGATTTTTATGTTTTTTATATACTCCTGAAAGTTAATTGTTTGGTTTGGTTTTTGGTTTTCTTTGAGACAGGGTCTCTCCATGTACTACAAGCTGGCCTTGAACTCACTATGTAGTCCAGGCTGGCCTCAAACTCATAGCTATCTTCCTGCCTCAGCCTCCTGAGTGCTGAGATTCAGGCATGCCATACCACATCTGGCTTACAATTAATTTAAAAAAAAATCTATGTACTAAGAAAGTGAGTAAAAATACAAAATTATCCACACTTTCACGAGATCTAACACCTGGTTGATTTGAATAATTGAAGGTTTTTCCAAATTATCCGTCTAGTGCTGTCCTTGAAACCTATCCACTCCTCAGAAAAGCCTGTGTGCGGGTCAGAACTTTGTGAACCACTACAGCAAGGTCTCGGAATGGGACTGTCCAGATTACATTGGATGAGATGGTAGGAAGAGCAGTGCGTGCCTCAAAAGCACAACATCTGCCTGCCTTCAGCTGTTTGTCAGTGCTTCTAATACCTGTGGAGCAATTTCGTTGTGACTGTGGATATTTGTTATCCAGAAAAAAAAAATGTCAACTCTGCTGTATTTGCTGTAATCTAAACGCACTTGTCATTTTTTGTTTTCCCTATTTTGTTTTGAGACTTCGGAGTTCAGGCCGGCCCTAAACTTGCTCATTCGGATTGGCCTGAAAAACGAGGCATTCCTCCTGCTTCTGTCACCCCCATGCTAGGATCGTAGGGTTATGCCACCTGAAGCCATTGCCTTCAGCATTAGATTGTGGTTCTAACCAAACTGATGGCACAGAATAGTGTGGGTCTTTCTGTGACAGTTTTTTCCTCTCTTACATTTCAGTGCCACGCTCTGTTTCTGCTTAGGGAATGGTACTTGTAATTGAGGATAGATGTAACAAGAGCCATCTGTCCTTTTTCCCAGCTGAGTCCTTCTGTCATGATCAGTTGTCCTTACACACAGAGAAACAGAGTGCCACCTCCCTTCCAGAGCTCTGTGAGGAGAGATAGGTCACTGCCTTCTTACGGAACAGCACTCTCCATAGCACCGGCCCACAGTCTCTCTCCTGAAGCCTGTGTGTCTCTCTCCTGAAGCCTGTGTGACCTTCCAGGGGAGCCTGAGAGGTAGGTGGCCACCCCCCCCCCCACACACACACACACACGCCCGTCTAGGTCTAACAAACCAGTGCAGGGCTGAAGGGTGGATGGAGAGCGCTCCTGAGCTGCTCAGATGGCTGCATCTTCAGAAACAAAGAACTGAAGAAAAACACACCTGCGCCATGTTCACATGTGGAGAAAAGCTTCCAAGGGGGTGATGAAAACTGTCTCACTGAGGTGTATTCATGTGTGGTGGAAAATATGGTAAAAATATAAATCTGCATTTCCTAAGGACCTCAGCTGCTACTCGATTTCAAAGGCATTTTAAGAAGTAGAATTCCCTGCTCACTAGCAGGAAAGGCATTCTGGGAAGGACCAACAGGGAAGCACTTGCCTGGTGCGGTCCTGGAAGCAGCAGCTCCCACAGGGGTCCAGTGGGAGGCTCACAGATGGGCCCGACCTGTGCTCAGCCAAGGGCACTGGCTGACACCTGTGTGTTCACAGCTGCATAGAGGAGAGGAGGAGGATGCAAGGGGCACAGACGTTTTTATTTTTAGATCATGAAGGGCATCTAATCCACTTGGGAAACAGACATGCGGCCCGGGACAACCAAGGAGGACACACAGACAGTGTGGTTGGAGGGCCCACTGGAATTCATCTTTTTTCTAGAGTCTTTTTCTTAGTTTGCCAATTTTTCTGAAATCCTCCTGGGTAGGCCCTTCCTTCAAGCTCAAGTTTTATGTTTAGGTAAAGAACATACACACGAGCACACACGCACATACTTCCTTTGACAACCCTATTCACTAGGAGCCTCATGCTGCACATTTGTATAGCATCTTCCCTTAATCTTGCAAAAATGCAGATCAAGTTTCTACAGTCCTGAGGGAATAGACATGGAGGAGAGGGCCGGCGAGGAAGAGGGGCGGAATGGCCCAGTGCAGAGCAGGTAGTGGTAGGGGGAACACTGCAGAACGGTGATGCTGAGGAGGTGGACTTGAGCCCAGGAAGGTCCCCTGCTCTACGCTGCCCAGCAGCCCAGAGGCCGCACGATGCCTGCAGCTGCTGTGACACATATACCAGCAGGAGCCGGTCAGAGCTCTGAGCCTTCCTCACAGAGTCCAGGAGGCCACCAGGCATGTGGCACGTGCTCACAATTTCAGCACTCTGGGAGGTTGCAGGAGCAGGATTGAACATTGGAGCCTGGCTCAGTTAGCTGAGCAATTTAGTGTGATCCTGTCTGGAGAGAAAGATGGAGGGAAGGTGGTGTGATACAGCTCGGTGGGAAAGCCCTGTTTTCAGCCCCCAGTGCCACCGCTACAAAAAAAGGAAAGAAAAGAAAACCAAGCTGGGAGTTAAAGTCCCTGAAAAATGGGTGGACACAATCAAGGCGGCTAACCAGGAGGAGCTTGTTCTATTGCATGTAGCCCCGCGATAGAGCACGTGCTTAGCAAGCACCAGGTCCTGAGTTCTACCTTAGCACTGCAAAGAAAAGCACTCGTGGCAACAGAAGAAGACACCTGGGGACCCTGGGCAAGATGTCTAAGCCAGCCACTGGTAGCAGTATGGCGACATGAATAAATCAGGACATGTCACTTGGCAAGTACTTATGACCCTGGGCTGAATTTTTAATGAGATAAAATCATAAAACAAATAACCAAACATGGATCTGCAAGTCACAAGGAATTGAAGACTTGAGCGTGAATGAGGAAAAGAGTCAAGAGGCCAAGAATAAATCTTGAAATGTTCACGGTTGCACAGAAAAGAAGTGACTGTAGTTAGGAAGAGATGGATAATAACGGAGGTGGAAAAGAAGAGAAGGCGAAGAATGAAATGCTGGTGAGGAGGGCAATCTGAAGCAATTTTTTCATCTTCAAGGGATGGTCGGCATGACAGAATTCTGATGCCAATCCTAAGTTACATGGGTTGTCCCACTGTCGCTTGGCCTCTGTTGTTACAGTACGGAAGTCTAGTGCTGTTCCTATTACCATGCTTTCATAGGTAATTTTTTTTCACTAGTGACTTTTAAACCATTCTCTTTGTCTCTGTTTTGAAATCACACTAAAATGTATTTTTATTTATCCTTTTTAGGACTTACCGTGAATCATGAGTCTGAGCAGCATGTCTTTTAGCATTTTCAGACATTACCGTATCACCTTAAATATAGTACTTTCGTTTTCTTGATTTTTACTCAAAAGTTTTATAAGGGTGGCAGTATTCACCATCTTACTTTTTCTCCATCCCAAATAGCTTTCATAGTTTTATCTTCTCTTCCCTCTAAGCTATGTCATCAGTTTTCTCCAAGTTATTTAGTCTCACGTTTAATCTTCAACTCTTCTGTCGTTACTCAATTTTAATGCCTGTTACCTTTTATTTATAGAAGTTCTACTTGAGAGTCTCTTTCAGACTTATATGTTGATTTCCATAGACCCATTCTTTTCTCATGATTGTCTCTGGTAGGCCCTAAATCTCATTTGAGTTTATTTGATAGTCCCTGTCTAGTAGTTCCTGGAAATCAAGCCTCCTGCCATACCTGTTGGCGCTTTGCTATGGCGAGCTGTTGTTTTGCATGGTTTCTACTTGGAAATATGTGTTCACATTCAGTGAGGGACTCCAGCTCCTGAGATAATGCTGTGTCTCCAGAGCGGGCCTCCTCCAGGAGTGCTAACGCCCTCGCTCTACAGGAGCAGCTTCTGTGTCCGTGCTTTTCCATATGAGTTCTTGACCTGTGTAGTCAGTATAGACTGAGGAATTACCACCTTGCCCCCTCTACCCCACACTGGAGATTGAACCCGGGGCACTCCACCTCTGTATATCCCTAGCCCTTTTCATGTCTTATCCTGAAACAAGGTCTTTCTAAGCTGCCCAGGTGATCTCCAGAGTGTGACCGTCCTTCTTCAGCCTGCTGAGTAGCTGGGAGTGTAGGCATACATCAGCAGGCCCAGCCCACTATTTTTTGTAATTAAAATTTCATGGAAACAAATGTGCCCACTTGTTTGCATGACATCTAGAACATCTTGCGCTCTACAATGGGAGAGTTGAATTTCACACGCACACGCTGCGGCCCACCGGGCTGATAAGATTTTCTCTCTGTTCCTTTGGAGAAATGCTGCCTCGTACAACTTAAATTCTAAACCAAAGAGCTACATACGATTAGAAATTCTCAGGAGAGACTATTTTCAGTCAGCGTGCAAGTCGGAAAGTGTCTCTGCTGCCCCAGTGTGCTTGCCGAGAGAATGATGTCTTTTCCTTTTCTTCTTCAGCAGTCCACACTTTCACTGACGCCATCAGCTGTGGAAGGTTCTGTGCCCACGGGGGTGCTGTGGCGCCCTGACTTTCACGGGCCCACGGTCTGTGCCTCCTCTTAGGGCCCTCAAAGCTCAGGCCTACGCCCGGGAGGTCGCCCTGGCTGCACACCGGCCTGTGGCTCGCTGCTCCTCGTCTCGTCTCCTTAGATACCGCTTAGCAATCAGCTGTCCGTCGCGAGCTTTCCAGCATTTTAAAGCATTTCACAGCACTTATATAATGTGTCATCATTTCTGGTAGTTTTAAGTTATGTAAAATGTAACTAGAAGCTTGGAGGACTGCAAAATTTTAAATTTTGCTGAAACAGTTGTAGAGTACTGAATAAGACAAGTTCTACCAAACTGTAAAGGTTAAAGCTATTTGGAGATCTTGGGGAAGAAGCAGGAAATGAAGGAAGTAAAACCTCCCGCAGAGCCCTGGTCCAGGCCGCGGGGCAGGATCTCCCTGATAGCTGACTGCCTCCACGTCACTTCCTGCCACGTGACCCACTAGGGCGCTTTCTGTCACTGGTAACTGAATACCACCGAAGCCATGATGTGATGGGTTGTTCCGCTGGTACTGAGGATTGGACACAGGGCCTTGCAGACGTTTCCCTTAGGGTGAGGGTGCCATGGATTGCTATGCCCAGCTCCCCGCATTGAATGTGTGCTCAACCTCAGCCTCCCACAGCGCTGAGAGAACAGGTGTACTCCAGCCAGCACAACCAGTTCATACCAGATATGTTCCACAAAAAGGGAGTGTGGAGCCTGGTGCAGTGACCCACATTGGGAGGCAGGCTGAGAGGAGAGGAGCCCAGGGCCAGAGGGAGGC
>PVKN010003201.1:0-38400 GCA_004027915.1 Capromys pilorides | reverse complement strand
TTTGACAAGCCAACACAATGACATGGGGAAAGGATATTGCTCATAGAAAGCTGTCAAATACTACCTCAACAATACCTCATGGTTATAAACAGGAAAGCCATGCTGTCTCAACTAATAGGTCTATGGCCATCCCACCCTTAATGCAACTGATCTCATCTAAACTAATGGAATTTGAAGTTATCATTAAAAATTAAAGTATTTTTGATGCCAATGATAAGGCTTATCTATAATAACACTTCAGCATTTTCAAGGACTCTGAAACTTGTCAATGGCTGAGGCATTCATTTACCTTCACCTTCTAAGGATCTAAAGATCCTATCCATAAGATCTCTCTTTTTTTCCTGCAATGCATTTAGGACAAAGGATAAAGAGTCTACAGGGTTTCACTGTGTACCTCGGACTCAGTGATTCTCCTGTTTTCAGCCTCCCAAAGTGCCGGGATTACAGGTACATGCCACCACGCCCAGTCTCAATTGCCAGCTCAGCGTGCCCTGGGGCGGGACCAGCATGGCACAACTGAGATTGAACCCTGGCCACTGCGCTCAGTGGAAGCAGGTGTTTAGTTATCTATACGATCTTCGCATGTTTGAATTTTCTTTGTCAGGCAATTATATTGCTTTTGTCTTTTTTTAAAAATATATTTGGTGCAGGGTCCACAGGGTCTCACTATGTAGATTGGACTCATAGTGATCCTCCTGTTTTCAGCCTCCCAAGCACTGGGATTACAGGTGCACACCACCAATCGCTGTCTCAGCATGCCCTGGGAGCAGGGCCACCACTGCATGCAGGGGATCGAACCCCAGTCCCTGCACTCTGCCTAAGCAGGCGCTTTAGTCGTCTGGGCTATCTGGCCCACCCACTTTTGTCTTTTTTTGTTGTTATTTTTTTAGCTTAAGTCAAATCTGATGGGTAACTCCTTTCACTTTTTTCTTCTGCAACGTCTCTATCTTGGGTCTGTTAAAGACTCTGCCAGCTAGTCCTGGAACTCTCTGAAGGTGAGTGGCAATATCAAACCATTCAGCTTCTTTTACATCAGAAAAGAACATGGTGATTCCTTTGCTTTCCCTGGAGATCCAGCAGATGGAGCTCTGATTTTAGTCTTTCAATTTGCTTTGCTTCTACAACGCTTTTCATTTTACATATTTGACATCCTGAGTTCTCAGTAGCTTTAGTTGTTCTGGAGTTGCTTCTTTTTTATTGTCCTTAATAACATGAACTTCATCCTGGAGCTTAACCTGAGTCACTTTATGGTAGAATTCATTTCGATTTTTTTTTTTTTTTTAAGAGCCTTCTTTCAAAGAGTTCTGAGGAATTCTTGTGCTTTATATTAGTGATCTGCATGAAGTTTGTAATCTTTCTTTTTGTCCAACAGGCCAGGCCACCTTGTGAAAAGCCGCCACTATGTCTGCCCACTGAGTACTACACAAGCTAAGTGTGGAATGCTGGTTCCTCAGTACCTCGTTGTGAGTTTCTCAAAGCCTAGCTACCAACTTAACCTGAGGAATGAATTTTTGATTATTTAATGTTCTCTTTATTTTGAATTATTCCTTGGGGGAACATGGTACATTGTACACTGCTTTAGACCGCTATAGGTTGGCTTCTATGAGTTTAAAAACTAGCATATGGGGCTAGGGAGATAGCTCCGTGGCACAAGTGCCTGTCTGGCAAGTGCAAGGTCGTGAGTTCAAAGCCCAGGCCCACCAAAAAATAAAAATAAAAAAAATAAAAACTAGCACATGTACATACCCACCCCTCACATCTACAACCACATCCGGGCATATACACATGCACAGCACAGTTGATAATCTCAGTTTACACTGTTTTATATTCAAAATATTCTCATTTCAGAGAGAGCAGTATGAACACTCCCCCTCCAGAGGCAGAAGTTTGCCTGGTACAATCTGAGCATCAAATAACTTCATCTGACCAATGTAACTGCTCTGAAGTTTTGAGGGTACAGGGCCAGAGTACAGCTGGAACTCATCTACTGTATATCTAAATATCATTAACATTTTACATCAAGCTAAGCATCTTGAATTAAATATACTCTATCTTCTTTACCTTTATAAATACAACACCAACAATGAGCTAGAAGATCAGGTTCAGGTTTAGCATTTTCAGACTCTCTGGAGTTGCACAGAGTAGCAGTGAGCAGGTTGCTGTCCGTGGGCCTGAGCCTGCCACCCTTCTCTCCCTGACTCTAGATTCCTACCATGCTACTGTGGTCTCGTGTGCATGTCTCTGGACACCAGATCTTGTTCCAAGCTCTGTCTGTATCATCCAGGCAGACAGTTGCCCTCTGGCAATCCTGTGAATCCATAGAGAAGTGGATTTTGTAAAGAACTTGTGTGGACACTAGTGATTGGGGACTGTTTGGACAGGGACTGCCAGGAAGTAGTGGTTACCTCCTTGAAGTTCTCGAGAAGGCAGTGTGAAATCCTCCTTCCCATTCATTAGGAGCAAACCAGACCATAGGCTTGGACGGGAAATGTTTTGTCATAATGAAGGAAGACAAACATGTGACAAGATCTAGGATGCCGCTTGCTTTTCCAGGTGACTGAGGGCTGCAATAACTAAGTTCCTTTTGCCTCAACTGGGGTCAAAGTATACAAGGAGTTTCCTGCCAGTGACACTGAAACACAATGAGAGCTGGAAGCCTCTCCAGGTATCAAAGTCTTTGTGCTATGTCATTCCACTTCTCTCCCTGCTGTTCCTTGTTAGCTGACTCATGATAAAGATAGGCAGGTTTCTTGGCTGGGCCACTGCCCTCCTGGCTGACCCCTTCCTAGGTCCAGAAAACTGACTTTTGTCAGATCTCCCAGGGGCAATACAGCTCAGGGGTACAACTTGTTTTCCATCTATTGATTTCTTTCTGCTGTTTCCTGGTAACATAGATGGAAGCTCCTTCAACTTGTCAGTTAGCCGTCTGTCAAATACTGTAGCTATGTCAGTGAATTTCATCACTATCTCTCTAGGTAATGGCACTTGATGACCTGGCCTCTTGCTCTGAACCTGTAGTCTTGCTGTGCTTGTCAATATCATCCATGATCCAGAACCCAGTCTAGGGTAGAGTTGGGATCATGTCCCTTATTTTCTTCCCACTGGTTGTTTGAGTGGCACAGAGCTGCCCTGGTAGGACAGCCAGCATTTTCCTCTTGAGGCCCTCCATAAGATGCATGTAGAATTGCCCTAGTATCCTGAGGGCTCATTGAGTCTGAAGCCCAGTTCTCAGAAGCCTTGGGGCCTTGGGCAGAGGGCTGCACCACTTGCAGTTTCCATGACCACCACTGTTCCAAGAGGAGCTTTGCCTTGAGACTGTTGTCCCAGTGTCGCTGTGTTGTTTGCCTTCTCAATCTCTTCCCATCCACAGGGAAGACTGTATCTACTGTTTTTTCCCCACAGGGTACCACAAGCTCTTTGAAGGCACAGATTGGTTTTACTCCTCCTTGAAGCCCTAGGGCCTCTTTACCAGAGCATAATGCATATGTCCTGGAGTCCAGCAGCCAGTGGAGCCCTTGCTCCCACCTGAAATTTCCTGAGCCTGCTCTTTACTGTCTGCTTTCTTTCCAGCATTCTGATCTTCAGAGCTCTAACCAAAATCTCACATCAAGTTCAGCTTATAGCTACCAATGGTGTTTTTAGCCAGCCTTTCCAAATCTTTCCAAACTCTTCCCTTGAACCAATTCCAAAGGCCTTTGAGCCACATGACCAGGTATAGTCCTAGCAATGACCCCTACTCCTAGTACTAAAATCTGTCTTTGTCAGTTTCTCATCACTGGGGCAAATTATCCAACACCTACAATTTAGAGGTGAAAAGGTTTATTTTGGTTTATATCTTAGAAGTTTCAGTCCTTGCCTGATCAAAAGCATGATGGAAGAACCTAAGCAGAGAAAAAGATGCTCATTTCATAGCAGGCAAGAATCAGAGCACGGAAAGGGATATGAAAGGAGATAAACCTTCCAGGTCACACCCACAGGGTCACACCTCTTGCAGCCAGACTCCACCTCCTAAAAGCAAGTTAGCTATAATGCCCCCATCTGGGGGCTTGAAAGGAACAAGTTAAGTCAATCTAGAACATTATATACTCTTCCTCTAACACATAAAACTCTGGGACTCACTTTAGATCTAAATCCTAACACACCGAGATCACATAGTCCACTACCTTTATTCTGCAGACAGGAGATGAAGAGGTTCAAGCAAGGTCACCTTGCTACTAAGTGATAGAGCCAGGGCTCCTGACTGGCTGTAGGTGTATAACCTTTAAGCATCAAGAAGATGCCTAGAGTTAAAGATGATAGAAAAACGCATGCCCACCCAAGGCCTTGCATGCGTGGTCCCAGGGGAGGTGGTCCTAGGGAAGGTGTGCAGAACTGCTGAACACTGGCACATGAATGATGGGAGGCAGGTAAGGCAGAGGGGGCGATCTGGAGCCAGGCTGCAAGCAGATTCAAGTCCCAGCTGGCCGCTTGCTTGCACCTGGTTATCCAGTGTCCTCGCTTGGACAGTAGAGTGAATAACGTGGTCCATCTTGCTGGGCTCTTGTCACCATTGACAAATGAGTCTTAGCTTGTAGGTCAGAGTGGGACACTTGGGAACCTGCTTGCTAAGCGCGAGCTGTTGTCGAAGCCTTCAGTGAACAACTATAGCAGCAGCAACTTAGAATTTTAAAGACGCCAAGTGTGGGGCTGGGGAGATAGCTCCGAGGCACAAGTGCCTGTCTGGCAAGTGCAAGGTTGTGAGTTCAATCTCTGGTTCAACAAAAATTAAATTAAATTAAAGACACCTGGTGAGTATTTGATTTTAATTATTCAAGTCTGTGTTCTGACTTTGTGCAGAACAATAACTTACTTTTGAAGAAATCTTCCATTCTGTCTTAAATTCTCACTAGCCATATAGGGTACTTAATAGACAGCGATTTCTTTTGCAGAAAGTTGACTGTAAGGTTAAAAATAGCAGGTGCATCCCTATTTCCTGTGAGTTAGGGCAGGAACTGTCACCTGGTTTGGGGGAAACTGCTCGCTAGGGCTTGCAGCACTGCCACATGGTCTCCAAGGGGGCGCGCTCATACAGGAATCACGGGTACTGGCTAGCGTAGCTGCAAAGCCTCCTGGGAACTTCCATTCTTCATCCCACACACCACCGCTCAGTGGGACTCGCAAGAAAAGGATCTACCCCTGACGGTGCCGCCAGCCTCCACTTCTGGGCTGGCGGGGCCGTGCTGTATGCAAGACACCCTGTGTTTCTATGAACATCTTGTTACTCTTCACCTGGACCTTCAGTGCAAAGCAGGGTCTCCTATAGCTCCCCATGGGACCCAGTGGTCTCCCCATGGGACCCAGTGGTCTCCCCATGGGACCCAGTGGTCTCTATCTTCCTCTCCGAGTTCTCATCGACCTCGGGTGGGTGGAAGAAGCCCCAGAACAACAGACCCTTGAGGGGCTGCAGGTCACAGCTCAGGGGACTCTGCTGATCATTCCTAGGCACTGTGGGCTGGCAGTCCTGCTGGCATAAAGTGCATCACCATTAACTTAAAAATCAAGTGAGAATAGATGCCCCCTCCCAATTTTCCTACACTGTCAAATACTCCTCCAGCCCTGGGGAAAACCAAAATCATATTTTTAAATGCTCTTCTTACCACTTTGACCATTGTTATCCTGCTATCCTGCAAGAGATTAAAGCTGGAATGGTTGGCTTTGCTAAGTCCTAATCTGAAGTTGTTTGGGGGTTTGAAAGGAACAAGATAAGGTTCTAATCTAGGACATTCTATGCTCTTCCACCCACATCGTCAACCCCCCCTAAAATCCGACTAAACGTTGCACAAGCACCAACAGCAGGGTAGGTGGGCCCTAGCACCACAGGATGAGGCCTGGCATGGAAGGCAGGGCGGCCCCCCAAGTGGGACTCTGGCACTCAATCCCGTTTTTCCCTGTTGTAGGACTAGGGGTTGCTGAACCCAAGGCCCTCGCGCTGAGTACATCTGCAGCTCTCTTAAAATATTTTTTATATTTTTATTTTGAGACCGGATCTCACTTAATTGTTAAATTGCCCAGGCTGGTTTCTAACTTTCAGTTCTCCTGCTTCAGCCTCCCTGCGTGCTGGGATTAAGAATGTACACCCCCAAGCCTGGTCCCTTGATTCTCTTTAACTTCTGTGTTGTGTAGAATTTTCTGAGTTAAAGCTCTGTCTTACTTGGTTTTTATATCAGTCATTGTTCTGCATACCTGCACTTGTATACCAACTTCCCTCCATACTGGAAAAGTCACTGTCTCCAGAATTTGGTTTTCTGATCTTTAAAATGGGGTTTGTGGAAGAAACGGTCTTCCAAGCCACACGGTCACCTCCTGTGATAAGATAGATGTGCTTCTCACATGATGTCTGGCATCACAAGTGACTATTGTTAGTATGCCTCCCATTTTTTTACTGAGTGGGGTCAAGACTTGAGTTAAGGAATCTGCTTAAGAATCACCACATTGACAAGGCTGAGGCTGGAGCTGTATGAAACTCCTGGCTCTGGTTCAGCACCTGTTTCCAAGGAGCTGAGATGACCTGCCATGGTGACAACCACCCAGTTCCTCCTCTGTCCAAGGGAGGAAGGCGTAATTAATGCCTTCAAAAGAGTCCAGATGTTTAGATGAAAGGAAGCTCCAGTCTGTCATTACCCAGCATTTTTTTGTCTTATCACTATCTTTGAACTTTATTTTGGTGGAAGAACATGATGGTCAGCCAGGTCTGGACCAGCTGGCCAGCCCACTGTGCCCTCTGCTTGCCCTCAGGCTTATGAGCCCTATACTCCCCCAGAAATCCCCCTCTACCAGGCAGGAAAGCCCGCCATCCTTACTGTTCTGACCAGAGTTAGCACAGTGGGTCAACTGGAACCTTCCATACTCTCCCCCTCAACTGTCCTCTTCATACAAAAGATTGTTCTGTTTTGTACCTCTCTCTGCTTTGCTTTTTAATAGTGTCAAGACTCCTGGGCAGGGTGGCACCAGTTAACATAAAGGCATGGGCCGTTGTGTTTGGAAGTCCCAGGGCAACTTACCACAGCTGAGAGGAGAAGGGCTGAGGAGGGGCAAGTAGAGGCCTCAAGACAAACTTCTCCTCCCTCACCTTCAAGGAGAAGATGAGTCATTGAAGACATGAATCAGATTTATTCTCGTGGCTTTTAAAACAAACACCACAGGGCCAGTGTGACCTTACAGCCTGTTCTTACCCACAGAGGCCTGTGGTCGCAACTGAAAAAAGAAATGACAGCATGTTCCCACCCAGATGATTGTGTCATCCTGAAAGGGTGACACCATTAGACTTGCTCTGCATGGCAAGAAAGCTACCCATGGCCCTGGGCTCCTATCTCCGTCACCGTTGGCCTGGGGTGGGGGTGCTCACTGTGATAACTGGCAGGGTCATGGAACATCAGGGTGATGGGAGAAAGGTGAACACAATGGGAGAATTCTCTTGCCACCTGTTTTCCTCACCCTTTCCCCAGGAGCCCTGAGGTATGGAAGATGCTGAGGTATGGGAAAGCAGAGCTTGCTGAACATGCTGTCCTTTCAGAGGCAATATGAGTGTTGCTACTCAGAGCCAGCCCTCCATCTTCTCTGACCTTCTGAGATGAAGGTAGGGACTCAGGAATGTGATTTAGAAGCACACATTCACAAATAATCCCTGGTGCCTTTTACCAGGTGTGAAATTCTGCCATCCATTCATCACTTGTTCAGTTATCATTTATTTAGTTCTCAGTGGACTTGCTGATCTGTAAGAGCCTCTTTGAAGTGTAGGCCTGTGTTTGAGCAGTGACACTACAGTGTCTCCCTATCAGCAAGCAGAAAGAAACTTCTAGACAGGGTTGGGGCATGGGTGTAACTAGACTATCCTGACTGGAGGGAGGGGCAGCTGTCTGACTTAGTGATTAATCTGCCAGGTCAGCAGAAATCTGTTTTCCACACTATCGTATGTTGAACTGTGTCCTTACAAAAGGTATATACGAGTCCTGACCCCCACTATCTCAGAATAGGAACTTCTTTGCAAATAGGACCATTGCAGAAGTGGTTGGTTAAGACAGCATATGACTGGAGTAGGTTGGGCCTTTAATTCAGCACAACTACCATCTTTACAAAAAAGTGATGTGAAGATAGACAGCAGAGCACCATGGGCCAACACAAACACATTCAGACACAGAGGGAAGACAGCCACGTGCAGGTGGAGGCGGAGAGGATAGTGATGTAGCCACTATTCGAACACCTGGAACACCAGGTAGATGTAAGCAATCTAAGGAAGGACCTTCTCTAGAGAACTTGGGAGGACAAGAGCCATGTAAAGAATGCAAATGTTAGAGAATACATTTCTGTTGTGTATTTCCACTCTCTTTGTGGAATTTTTAGAGCAACTCTAGGAAACTAATAGACACACATACCTCAGCATCCAACTCACAAATGGCCTGCAACAAATGTTAGGTTCCTTCAGGATTTCTTTGTAATGAGGTAGTCAAGACTAAGTAAACTAGAACGCTTGCACTCTAGTGACAGCTGAAGAATTGTTCTAAGGACAGGGAAGCAATTCATTTATTCAACCAATTATCTTTGTGAATGTTTTGTGCTAGGCTTGGGTGATGAATAGGTCTTTCTGCTCTCAGGGAAGGTGCATCGTTCAAAAGGAAGGATGAGACCATTGAGAGAACTGGGCATGGACTAACAGTGGGACCTAGGTCCCTCAGCACAGATTCCACGGAGTCAAGGGGCCAGCAATAGACTGAAGAATGCATTTCTAAATTTAAAGATTTCCCAAGAAATAAAAAAGGAAATGAGCCATATAAATTACAATGGTTGATGCTATAGTTTTGATTTTATTTATTTACATGTTTGATTTTTTTAATGTATTTAGTACAGGGTCTCACTAAATAGATTGGACTTGTAGTGGTCCTCCTGTTTTCAGCCTGCCAAGCACTAGGATTACAGGCCTGCACCACCACACCCAGTCTCAATGGACATCTCAGGGCACCTTGGGGGCGGGGCTGGCACAGCACACCGAGGATCAAACCCCGGCTCGATGTGCTCTGTCTAAGCAGGCACTTTAGTCCACTGAGCTATATGGCCAGCCCTTATAGTTTGGATTTTTTTTTTTTTTTTTTTTTAGTACATGGTCTACAGGGTCTCACTACGTAGATTGGACTTGTAGTGATCTGTCTGTGTTCAGCCTCCCAAGAGTTGTGATTTACAGGCATGCACCACCAAGCCCAGACTCAATCGCTATGTCTTCAAAGGGGAATTGAGATCTCCCCCACCCCCCACCCCACCCTGCCATGTACCGTGCTGATCCACTCCAGCTCCAAAGCAGCAAGCACGGCCAAGTGATCATGGGCTGAAATCACTGGAACCATTAACCAAGATGATTTTTTTTCTTAAGTTGATTATAGCATGGTGTTATAACATGGTCACAGTAGTAAAAAGCTAACTATCACAGTTGCAGTTTAGGAAGGTGTTTAACTTGCACTGAAGCACAGATTTTATTCTTCTGGATTGGTTATAATTTTTTGGCCTGTGAATGAATTTCTTAATTCTCCTAGATAGTTGGCATAGAGCGTACTTTAAAAAAAATAGAACTTTTTAAGGTTTTCTACAGAAAAATAAGAGGCTACTCTTTGGGGGAGTAAGGGAAGGTCTTCTCTGTACTTTCTAAGCTTTGCTACTCATCCAGGGTGGCCAGCCATGGCACACAGAGGCAGCAGCCAGGAGACTCCTCTCGCTAGGAGAAATTGACTAACTGATTACATTAATTTTTGTTTTATTGGTGCACATAGTCCCAAGCATCAAAATGAACTGAAACACTTATAGCAAACCACAGTTCCCTGCTCCACCTCACCCCACTCCAACTCCTGTTCCTGTCCCTGGTAGCCACCTCTTCAACTGTTGCCTTCCTGGGTTTGCTCATCTCCGTGTTTATAAACACCGTGTGTAGCTGCTATCTTCTCCTTGATTTACTGACTTCCTATTGTGGTAGATGAGGATCTAGGTCTCTTCCACCCTTATCCGGATCCTCCATTTCCTGTCCCCTCTTCCCCACATAGTTATTACAGTCTTTGGGCAGATCAATAGTCTCTGTTTACATTACTGGGCCTAGACAAATATTATTCGTAGCCGAGCAGTGTAATGCACTACCTTACGTTTCCTTTCTTAAGTTTTGTTGTATCTATAGTTAGTAATTACCTTCATTTGTATTTACTTCATTTTTGTATGTTTTACTAATTCATTCCACAACTTCCAAAAATTTCTCAGAACAATGTTCTGTCCTTTCCTTTCTTTCCTTTCCTCTCCTCCCTTGCCTTCTGATCTTTTCCTTTCCTTCTCTTCTCTTCCCTCTATCTTGCTTCTCTCTCCTCCACCCAGCCTCCTCGCTCTTTTCCTCTGTTGTTATTGGACATATACCCCATGAGGACCTGCTTTCTCTTGTCTGAGCTGGTTGCTCTATGCCTATGGCATACCTGCCTTCTTCTGTCTGCTAGTATCCTAGGAATTATTCTTAGGTTTTCCTTTGAATTGGATTCCCTATGTCTTGATGTCTTCTTCTTTCTAGTTGAGTACCTCATCTGAATGGAGCACATGCACCAGTAGTCTCATCAGGGTACAAAGGAGGTGCAGCCATGGGGGCACTGGGATAGCACCCCCACAGAACCTGTACTTCTGTGACACTGCTCCAGCCAGGACAGTTGCCCTGTACTCTGGATATACAGCTGTCTATCTAGAATTTTGGTTACCATATTCTTAGTGACTCATTTCACTTCTTTCCTGGCTTGAAACTCATTTTGTCTCCTGCCAGTGTCTTTACTGGCTATGTCTAATGACATTCTGAAAAAGAGTACATGGAAATAGATCTTTTGAGAATTTGGATGTCCAAGCATGTCTTTATCATGCCCTCAAATTCCTTGATTGTTGGTTGACTATAGAATTCTAGGGTAGAAGATATTTTTTAGTAATTTTTTACAATTTGGGGACCATTTCACCACTACTTTTGCTATGATTTGGATTTTGAAGGTTCCCTGAAGGCCCTTGTTTTAAAGGTTTGGTTCCTGGGGTGGTGCTATTGGGAAGCGATGAAAACTTTAAGAGGTGAGGTGGAGTAGGAGGGCTTCAGATGGGCAGAGGAATGTGCTCGAAGGGACTGTGGGACCCTGGCCCGCTCTTCCTCTCCTTACTACATGGTCTGCTAGCTAAGCCTTTTGCTCGATGTGCTGCTCATCACAGGCCTAAAGCAACAGAACCAATTTGTTGTGAACTGAAAATACCATTTTTGTTTATAAGTCAATTACCTGCACTATTCTGTTGCTGTGATGCAAAGCTGATTAACGCAGCCTTTGTGCCACGAGTATTTAGAAGACCAAGGCACTTGAGACTCTTCTTCTATTTTATATAATAATAGTCCTTCTCTCTGGAAGCTTATAAGATTTCTGTCTTCAAAGTTCTAAAATTTCACAGTGGTATGCCTTAGATGTATAGTTTTAATAAATTTGCTGTGTTCCCATTAAACCATTTGAATATGGAAAATCACATTTAGTCCTAGGAAATTTTCCTTTTTTTTTTTTTTTTTTAAATGTATTTGGTATAGGGTCTCTCTACCCAGCTTGGACTTGCAGTGATCCTCCTGTTTTTAGCCTCTCCAGAGCTGGGATTACAGGCATGTGCCACAGTGCCTACTCTCGGTGGCCTGTTCAGTGTGCCCAGGGGTGGGGCCAGAGCGGCACGTGGTGCTGGGGATTGAACCCTGGTCCCTGCACTTGCCTAAGCAGGCACTTGGTCTGCTGAGCTACCTTGCTGACCCTTTTTGGTCTTTCTTGAGACAAAGTCTCACTATATAGTTCAGCCTGGACTTGAACTCACTTTGTAGCCCAGGCTTGTCTCAAACTCACAAGAATCCTCCTACCTCAGCCTCCTGAGTGCTGGGATTACAGGTTTGCATCACCATGCCCAACTAAGTTTTTTTTTTTTTTTTTAAGGGCTTTTTATTTATTTATTTTTAAGGGAAAGGGGCTTTATTATCTCAGAGAACATGGAGAGAATTTGGGAAGATAAGGAATTCTCTGGAATTTTTTTAAAAAACTATTTTATTTTTTTGGTACCAGGAATGAAACTCAAGCCCTCCCATTTGCCAAGCAAGAGCTACAAACCTTGCCCATTTCTGGGAAATTTTCTTAAACTGTTATTGAAGGTTCATTTTCCTCAGCCGTTTTTTGCCATTACTATTGGTTGTATTTTGGATCTCTGTGTTCACCCCTAATGGTCTTTGGTTATTTCCCCTATGTTCCATTCCTTTGTCTTTTTGTTGTTTTCCAGGAAATTTTTTCCACTTTAGCTCCAAGTTCTTCTACTGAGTTCCTCATTTCTGCAATTCTATTTCAACTGAATGCACTTTTTGTTATATTTTGAAATTTTGTAAATTTGAGGCAGGTGCTGTTGTACTGCCAGCTTGTCTCTAACCTGAGATTCTCTCGTCTGAGCTTCCGCAGTAGCTAGGATTACAGATGTCGCCTGGAGTGTTTTATCTCCATTTTCAAAACAGGACACTGTTCGTACCTCACTGGTGAAATCCCCCTTACACTCCAGGAATATTGAGGACAGCTTATTTTGTCTGTGTTTAAATTTTTCCTCTTGCTTCGCTGACTAGTTTCTCTAGGTTGCCGACTGCTTTTGCTTGTCCAGACCTCTTTATGCCACACTAGAGATCTTCATCAAATATCTGATAAACTTCTGCTCTCTGCTTTCGACTAAAATTGAAGTCTGAAAAGCAGACTAGAAGATTGGAGCAGGCGGGGACCTCGGCAGCGGACAGCTTTACCCAGAGGTGATCCCAAGGGCTCTGGGTTGGGAGCCGCTCTCTGCTCAGGGGGCTCTGGTTTCCCAGGAGGACTCTCCTCCCCTCCTGTCTGAAGGGAAATTTGAAAGGCTTGGGGGCCAACAGTTTCAGAAATGAAGGCACGAATGGTCCAAGGTTTTGGTGCTTGGTTGTTTTTGCCCACTCAGTGTTCTCTGTTTAGTGCTCACATACCCCTCCGTACAGAGTTCTTGCTTCATTACAAAAAAATCTCCAGTTATCTTCTAGGTTACAGAAATGGCAGCCACTAGGAGCGTGGAACTAAGAAGCGCCAGCAGGAGGTGACTCACTTCTCTATAGCTTTCACCCCATTAAAAAAAAATTGCGTCCCCTTTTTCCTCTTGTTTTGGGGGATTCTACTGTTGTCCATTTCAGGGCTTTTTGAGGAATCCATGTAGTCACCCAAGTTGGTTCTTCTCTTTCTCTGTCGATGACCTAAGGTTCGGTTTTGCCAGATCGACTAATCTGCAGTGACCATTCGCCTTTCTGCTTTCCAGCTTCAAACATTTTGTATTTGTTGCCTCTTCTTTTTCTTCCTGTCTTTTTTAGTTTATGTTTTTGTTTTATTCTTAAAATTTCTTACAAAGAAGAGACTTCAGATATATTATTATTGTATTTAGTACAGGGTGTACAGGGTTTCACTACACAGATTGGACCTCTAGTGATCCTCCTGTTTTCAGCCTCCCAAGCACTGGGATTATAGGCACACGCCACTACATCCATTCTCAGTTGTCATCTCAGCATGCCCTTGGGGCGGGGCCAGCACAGCACATCCAGGGTCAAACCCTAGTCCCTGCACCTGCCTAAGCAGACACTTCAGTCTGCTGAGCTATCTGGCTGGCCCTATTGTATTTAATCAGGCACTTGTAGTTGGTGGCCTTTAGGTCTAATTTTCCAAAGCACAACAACAGCCCACATTTACTGATTATAATCCAAGTAACCCTCTGACTATGTACTGTATTAATTCACTCAATCCTCAGACCAATCTTAGGAGATAAGTATTACTGGGATTAAGGCTGGTGATGTAGCTCCACTCTAAAGTGCTTGTCTAGCATACAAAAAGTCCTGCATTCAATCCCCTAGCAATAAATGGAGAAACCAAGGTACACAGGGTTATATAACCTGTCTAAGATCCTGCAAATAAGAAGTGGAACAGCTGGGATTTCAACCAGGAATGTATTACCACATTTTCACACTGTTTCACCCAAGGAATGGTGCTATTCCTCTCTCATCCTCTAAAACAGTTATCAAAAGAGAAAGAGGGATCTGGTTGGGATTCACTTGAACATCACTCACTTAGTTAAAGGATATCTTTATTCCTTCTGTTGCATGTCAGACACTGTACAATTCTCATTTGGTGCTTGCAGCATTCTGTGCAGTGGGCATTAGTGGGAACATTATGTGGATGAGAATTCCAGAGCTCAAAGATATTTCCTGTAACTCACATCTCCTGTAGTAACTGCAAAAGCTAAAATTCAAGACAAAATGTTGGAGGATATCTATCAGGAGCAGAGAACAGGGCACACATCTTCACTCCCTTTCTTTGCTTATATGTATTTAGCAAACTAAGAATTTATGGTGCATTATTTTGATTTTCTTCTTCAGGGCTTCCAATTGTATGTATGTTGGATCTCCTGTCTGCATCCTGTATTTCCAATTTTTTCTCTAATCCTTTAAACATTTGAATGTTTTAATATGGCTTGATTTTCTCATTTCAGAGAAATTTTATGTGTACTTTATGTGTCTATTGTTTTCCATGGCATTTATTTCCTTCACTTTATTCATAGTATTATTTATCTTTCCCTTCTTTCCAAGCTCTGTCCTTTGCTATTAATTTTTTCTACTTTGTTATTTTGTTCACAAGTTCTTACATCTCTTTCTCCTTACCTTAGATGGTAAGTGCCTTTTGCATGTTTTTAAAATTCAAGATGAACAATTTAAATTTGCTTAAGACAACTTTTCAAGCTCTTTATCTGTCATTTGTTTGTTCTGTATCCTTCTTTTCTTCATTTCTTCCAGGTTTTTTTGTATTGATTCTGTGCTTCTCTGTTTTAAATTGTTCATCACTGGAAAGGTGAATCCCCCCAGCTAATTGAATGTGATTCCTGTGTTAGTGGGCCATATCGTAGACTAATAGGAATTTGCATATGCATGTCTGTCTAGCATGTATTGCTTCCCAGATCATAAAGAGGGGCAACCCTGAAACTTGTTTAATGTACAACCTCCTTTTCCTTCATTGCCAAAGAAATAGACCACTTTCTGTAATTATGGTTTGCCTGAATTTCTTGTTCCATCTCTTTTGCACTTTGGAACCAAAGCAGATTTAGAAAGAAGAAGGAAGCTTCATCCTGCAACATGGTTAGCAAAAGATATTTTGACTTTGTCTGCCAAGGGACCCTTCATCTTTTATAGGAGTGTGATTGGTATAGGGGAATGAAAGTTCCAACCTGAAAGATACGTGGGCTGAGTCGATGTTCTCTAAAACCAAAGAATGAATTTTAGGAAGAATGGAGGTTAAGAGCAGAATATTTATTGGGAGAAAGAAAGCTTGTACCTGAGAGAGGGACAGAAGGGGGACCCGAATGGGTTGTCCTTGAGTCTACCTCTTCCAGAGATTTTTATAGAGTAAAACCATGTGGTGAGGTGGGTCTCAGGTGGAGAACATGGGAACTTGCTTAGGTGGGCACGAATGGGACAAAATCATGGTCAAACGATAAGACTGTAAGAACAATTGCACAGGTAAAATTGGTTAAATCTAGCACCAAATGAGGAAGCGAGTCACATAGCAGTCGGGCACAAATATAGAACAGGAGTTTATCTGTAGCCAGTAGCAGTTGGATTAGTGACTCTTCCTGGCTTCCTCAAGGTAGTGATCAATCCAGATGCTTATCTTTAGGGAGGTGAGCATTTGTTCAGTCTTTGGTCTTTAGGTCTGGCCCGCAGTGGGAGCAACTGTCTCTCTCACAGTTGCAAGCTATCTTGTCTCCTGTGCTGCCTCCTTCAAGGGCCTGGCCCTGTCTAAATGCCTATAAAATTTCTATCTGATTTAACTACATACAACACTTTGGCTGTGGGTTCTTTTCTGAGACCTGAGCCAGCAAGACCCCTCTCTACAGTAGTCCTTTCCCTTGATTCATAAACAATGGTTTGTTTTGTTTTGTTTTTCTTTAGCCATTTCTAAATTTGCTAAAATGGAGTTTGTACTTCCACTTCTCTTTCTGCTTATTCCTTTTGGATGAATTCCAGGAAGAAAGAAAGAAAGAAAGAAAGAAAGAAAGAAAGAAAGAAAGAAAGAGAGAATGAAGGAGAAAAGGAACTTTGAGCAACCGTCTTGCAACCAGGCATCCATTCTAATTGCTTTTTCAGGCTTACTGCACAACTTCCTGTGTACTGAACTCTGGTTAGGCCTGCCATTTATATCTTAGGTCTTGCTCATTGCTGTTTGTTGTCTTCTTTCCCTTGTTCTTTATTACCATTGTTTTTGCAGGATTTTCCTCAAGAAAATAGGAAGTAAGTTTTCTATGGATTTGTGTTCACTGAGAATTACACTTTAAGACAGGAGGAAATGCAACCGCAGAAGGAAATGGGGAAGGAGCCAGTGGAGGCTTGGAGGGCCCTGGCCACAGTGCAGGCTTATTCCTCGGTGTATAAGGAGGAAGAGATGGCTGGGGAAAGGATTCTGGACTTGGCTTAGTCCTGGGGAAGGCTTCAGAAGGTCCACAGAAGCTTTCCTGGATCCTCAGGATGTGTCTGCCTCGATATTGTCACTAGTCAGTCACGGGCTGGGAGTTGCTGTGGCACGAATATGTCCATGGATCTCAGGGACAAAAATGGGGCCCATGACCAGCTCCTCTCCCCACAAGGATCTGGAAGTGCGTTCTCTTGGCAGCTACAGGTCACTTTGCTTTGCATTTCTGAATAGACTATTTCTTCCTAACATTTGATTGTCAGTTTAGCAGGATAAAGAATTTTAGATATAAAATAGTTTTACTTCCAGATGTTAGAGGGTTAAACTCATTGTCTTTTAGAATCCAGTTATTTTTTAAAACTTCTGAGTTTTAAAACATCTCTCTCTTCCCCACTGCGTCTGCCTCTCTTTCAAGTGGACCTTATCTTCTGTAAAAATTTGTTAATAATGTGTGTGACCACCAGTACTACGTGACCCTTCTTTAATTGGAAAATTATGCTACTTTTTTCAGCTTTAAGAGAGTTTCTTAGATCTTGTGTTTGATCTCTTTCCCTGTTTTTTTTTGCTGTGAAACTTCAATGTATCAGATAATTGATTTTCTGAATAGATCAGTGAGGACTTCTAACTTTTCTCTCAACCTTCCATCTCTTTACCTTACATTTTGTGAAATCCATTTGACTTTATCTTTCATCTACTCTGTTTTTTTCAATTAACTTCATAATTCTTTTTAACATCACATAGCTCTCTCTCTTTTTAAATCTATATCCACACAAAAACTCTGAGGATATGAATAAAGGGTTGAGGATTTTTAAACATTTCTTGACTGAGCTACCTGTTTCTTTTAGAGTGATTTGTTCTATCTTTGTCATTTCTTGTAAAGGTTTTTGTCTTCTCTCTAATGGCTGCCGGATCCTGCTTAATGACAGAGAATGATGTTGACTTTTCTCCAGACCTTCCTTGGGCTTCCTCCTTGGGTCGGGTGTGTCTGTTTTCTGCCTAGGTCTCTCCCAGGAACAAGATGCTAACTGGAAGCCCTGTGATGCTGGTAGGGCTCCTGTGCCGGCCCGCTGCTTTTTGATTCCTCAAATGTGTGAATGGAAAGCTTTGCGCCAAGGCCTTTCTGGACTCTGGGACTCCTATTTAGCCCCTTGATATAAATTCAATTATCTATAGAAAAGGGTCCTTAGTGTTTTGATCTGAGAGGAATGCTAGGTTACTTATGACCTATTTCTCAATAAAAGGGCTAAGAGAAGGTGAGGGGCTCACTTGATGTTAAGCCTTGCATTGTGGGGCTTTCCTTCTCACCCCTGCCCTTCTTTGTCCCTGTTGACCTTGGCCTGATCCTCGAGTCTTTCTGAAGTGTCCTCAGCCCTCGGCTTTCTCATTTGCTGCTGTTTCTTCCTGCCTATTCAAGGATGTTTTGTTTGACCCTGTTTATTACCAGATACTTACATTCCTTTTTCACCTGCAAGAAATTTGTCGATGTCTCTCATGGATCTAAGGTCTCTTTCCCAATTTTTGTGTATGATGAGTTTATTTTTTCACTATCATTTTACCTGAAACTCAGCCTGCCACTTTTATCTTTAAAATCAACCCCCTGCCACTTTACCTACTCTACGGTAAGGCAAGGAGACTGTGGCTTGACTTTTATCAAAGAGGCTCATGCTTGCTAAAGGAAGCTGCCTTCTCTGCGAAGACAGCTCTGGCACATGGAGCCTGCCAGCATCTTGGGGGGCCTTCCTGGTGTTAGCCTGGTCTTCCCTCCCCACTAACAATGTCCCATGTTATCAGACCATACCACGCACTCTTCCTCTGTACTGTACCAGTCATCTACCACCCGGTCGTTCCCATTATTCCATGAAGACTTTAGCTCTTGAATCAGTTTTTCCAGCACTTTCCTGTTAATAGCCTGGAAGATGGTGCTTCTAGTATTCAGCCTCTCAGTTCCTTGACCTCACTTTTTTTAGTGGTCGCGTTCTTCCTTGCACTTCAGTTGCTCATTCTTATGGTTCTGTTCTTGTCCTTGGCATTACCAATAATGTCAGTTTCAAGCATCCAGTTTTATAAAAATAATCAGCTTACTTCTAGAACTTAAACACCCACAGTTCTCACCTGCACTTTCTCTCCACAGATCCCACTATTTTTTCTGTGGCTCTATGTTTTTATTCTGTCTCTTATCTAGCCTATATGCCATAGTCCAATCCTACAGTCCCTTCTTAAAAATGTTTCTCTCCTCCTTTTCTCCCTTGCTGCCCCTCCCTCTCTCCCTCTTTTGTCCCTCCCTCCCTCTTTTCTTATACTGCTGGAAAAGCCCCTGATCTAGTTCAATCCAAATGCCATCTATTTTGTACCTGAAACCTCACAAACAATTCAGGTCGTAGGTCAAAAAGAAAATGCGCTGACTGATCATACTTCCATAATTTTAATTCTCTTACATTTGTGGAGGTCTGTTCTTAGGCTGGAAATATTATATATAAACCTATTTGGCGCACACAAACTGAATGTTTGTGTTGGAGAGTTCTATTTATGTCACTGAGGTCAAGGTGAAGGTCGATGTTGTTCAAGTCTTCCGCACTGTTACTGGCTGTCTGTTGACTTCCTCTAGCCATTAATGAAGTTTTGGAATCTCCAATTATAATTGTGAATTTGTCTATTTCTCTTTTCGGTTTTTACTTCTCTTACTTAAAAATTCTGTTTTTAGATGCATACAGAACTAGGGGTGCTATGTCTTTGCTTTGCTCTAAATCAGTCATTAGGTGACGTCTCACTGCATTGCCCTGTCCTTGTGGCAGCTGTCCTTGACATCTCTGCTACTCACAGCAGCTTCTTCAGCTTTGTTTAGGTTAGCTTTGCTCGCTACAGCTTTCTCATCCTTTCGCTCCTCCCACCTATGTGCTCATTTGAAAATAGGGTTCTTGTAAATGACATGAGATTGAGTCTTAAAAGTACAATTCCTGCCTTTAATAAGTATATTTGGACTATTTATATCTAATTAGTGACACAGCTGATTTAACTCTACATCTTACTAATTGTTTTCTATTTGTCCCGCCTGTTCTTTTTTCTTTTCGCCTTCTTTCCTGTCTGCTTTGGGTTGAAATTTTTAAGATTTAATTGCATCTCCATTTTTGGCCTATTAGATATATCTCTATTAAATACTATTTAATGGCTGTCTGAAGTTTATGTAGACATCTTTCACTTATTATAGTCCTTCTTTAAATAATATTGCACCACTTCACAAATGGACAGTATAAGAATCTTACAACGGTATGCTTCCAATTTAATCCTTCACTCTTCTGTGCTATTTTTCTTCTACATTTTGTCTTTAAATACCTTGGAAACCCCACAGAACACTTTTATTGTTTTTGCTTTAGGCCAATGAACCTCGATACTAAGGTCAGCCGAACATTTTTTTTTTAGTTGAACATTTTTATAAAGTTTTATTGGAAAACAACCATGCTGATGTTCATGTGTTGCCTTCAGCTGCTTTAATGTTGCTGTGGCAGAGTTGGATAGTTGTGGCTGAATCCAGGTGTGCTACAACCCTAAAATACAAATTCTCTGGCCTTTTCACAAAATGCTTCACAATCCTTGCCGTAAAAAAATTACATTTCAGTTAACACAGATGGAACTTTTAGAATGAATGTACGTTCATTATTAGTGTTTCTGGGGCTCACTTTTCTGTAGACTGCAGTTTCTGACTGCATCCTGTTCCTTCTGTCTTGAGGGCGTCTTCTGGCATTTCTCATGCTATATAACCATGACTTGACCATGGATTCTCTCAGTCATTCTTCTGAAAAACTTTTCAAGATATATTTAAAGTTGCTTTTCCACTGTCTTCTACTATATAGTTTCTGAGAAGTTCTACCATAATTCTTACCTTTGGGCCTCTCATAAGAGCACGCCCTCTTTACTGGTTGCCTTTAAGGTTTTCTTTTATAACATTGGTCTTCAACAATCAGACTGTGCTATATCCAAGCATTTTTTTTTTTAAATTTTATTTATTTATTTATTTGTTTGCTTGTTGTGTTTGTCCGTTTCTTTATTTATTCATTCCGTGGCTGGCTCAGCCTGCCCTGGTGGCGGCGCTGGCGCAGCATGTGGTGCCGGGGATCGAACCGCAGTCCCCACAGTTGCCTGAGCCCTCCTAAGCAGGCGCTTTAGACCACTGAACCATCTCGCCGGCCCTCCAAGCATATTTTTGCTTACGTTCATCTGTACTTTAGGGCTCCTTTATCCCTCCGAACTCTACTGTCTGATGCCTCTCCCCCTGTGCCACTGTGGCTGCCCTCTTCATGTATTTTCATTATTTTTATGGAATCATTGGCCGTTATCCCCTTATTGATCCCATCTCTCCTGCCCTGTTCACTCTTTTTCCAGGGAGCCGTTCTACAGAGCCACCAATTACCTCACGTCAGTCTGTACCAATAAGAGCATTTCCCCTGTCCCTGTTGCCTTTACTCTTTCTCGGAAGCCTGTAGCCCTAACCTGTGGGGGGAAGTTTGTGAGTGAGTACACCATCCCCTCATGTTGGGAGCCCGGCTACCCTGGACTGGCAAGCTAGCCAACACTTGGCCTGAGGCAGGTTTGATACAATTTTTGCTCATTTCTTCCTATCCACTGTCCCCTCCTATTCTTCCAGGTAATTTAGTTAGTAGGTCCAATCTTTTCTTAGAAAGCTCTCTTTCTTTTTGAAATTTCAGTAGTTTGTTGCCTTATGACGTCAGTTTTCTGATGATTCTAAGAAAAACTGTGATTGTATAACAGCTTGAGGTGGGATGACTGGAATGGTTGCTCATTATGTCAATTGGATAAGTTTACACATAATTCAGCAGGGCCAGGGTCCTTAGTAAATATCCTGAGCCTGTGCGAGAGAAGAGTGCTGAGACCTTATGGATGTAGAGGTCCCCACCCCCAGGGCAGGTAGGCCGCATGCGTAAGAGGGAGATCGGGAAGGTCTGACTGCTGCTTCTTTGGAGGAGCTCTAGTCTTGGCCTTCAGCTTGGTGATTGTCTCCTGGCTCTGGCGCAGACTGTCTGGCCTCTGCCTGAGACTCTTTGTCCTTCATCATAGACTCTTCAGTGTTCCTTCCCAGACCCATCAGTCTCCTGATACAGACATGCAGGAACACTGCAGCAAGCTCCAGGCCTCAGACTGCACTCTTCAGGCTCCAGCGTGCAGACACCCCCTGCACACTGCCACGTACAACTCTGGCTGACCACTGGGAGCCAAGCTTGTGATTTCTTAGGCATCTGTATATCTTGTGTGTATCTGTTTCTCTAGTAGACCCTGACTGATACAATGACTAATTCTTTTCTTTGCCACTTAAGTGGAAGTGGCATCTCCTCTGCTGACCACACTTTAAATGCATGTCCACGTAACTGTACTGCTGCTGGCATCACACTGCATCTCCCCGCTGTAGCCATTCCTCGCATCTCTTAGGTGTAGGCTGCTAACTCAGACTTTTCCCTCTCTTGCTGCTCACTGTGAGCTGACAAATTTGTTCCCCATGTCACTGAGCAAATCAAAAGAAACTTTTTAAAATGTGTTTAGTACAGGGTGTACAGGGC
Source organism: Capromys pilorides (assembly GCA_004027915.1). NCBI lineage: Eukaryota > Metazoa > Chordata > Mammalia > Rodentia > Capromyidae > Capromys > Capromys pilorides. Next base: position 16,286 of record PVKN010003201.1, on the reverse strand, counting down.
CTCAGTATACAGATCAGACTTGTAGCGATCCCCCTGTTTTTAGCTTCCCAAGTGCTGGGATTATAGGCGTGCGCCACCATATCCAGTCTCAAAAGAAACTTTTCACCCTCTCCCCCACCTGCACCACTGTGCCTGGCCTCCTGGTCCCAGGGTGTGTGGCCAAGGATCCTAGCAAGGAGTGGCAGCCCTGTGTGCTCCTCAGACCCAGCCTCTCTCACCTGCTCAGGGACATCACTTGGTGCTTTCCCAGTCTCTTCTGGTTTATCTCTCCGCTGTTTTCTGGATTATTCCCACTGGCAAACATCTATGAAATTATTCAATTAAAAATACCAAATGTTGCTTTCATCTCTCCCTTTAGCCTCCTTTTTGTCTTTTCATTTACAGCAAAATTTCTCAGAGGAAGATCCCTGCTCACATTCCTTGCATTTTCTCTTGAACTCAGTGAAATTGGGCTAAGCTCGACCCTCCAGTTCACCATAACTGCTGTGGGTAGGTTGCCTGTGACCTCTTAGTGGCTAAATCTGAGTTCAATTCTTATTTCTCTCTGTATTTCATCATACATCTCAGTTTGCTCAGAACATCCATAGTTTATACCTGTTGCTCTGTATAGTCTTAGGAGTCTCCCCTTTTGACCTTTTTTTTTTTTTTCCTTTTTGGTACTAGGACTTGAACTCAGGACCTTGCATTTGCCAGTCAGGCAGTGTGCCGCTGAGCTATATCCCTGGCCATCCCCAACCCTCCCCTTTAGATCGTTTTTAAAAAAATGTATTTGGTACAGGATCTCACTATGCATCTTGGACTGCTAGTGATCCTCCTGTTTTCAGCCTCCCCAGTACTGGTATTACAAGTGTGGACTACCATGTCCGCTCTCCCCCTTTTTCCCTTGAGATCTTAAAAGTGTCAAACATTGTACAACAAAGTAGGTGGCCACTCTACCACCACTGGCATACAATACATTTGATTATTCCTCTTTAAAAAAAAAAAAAAAAAGCCAGGGATCAAACTCAGGACCTTGCACTTGCCAAGCAGGCACTTGTGCCTCTGAGCTATCTCCCCAGCCCCCTCCTCTTTCTTAACAACTCTCTTAATTTAGCCTCTTGCCTGAATTCTCCTGGTTTTCTTCCTCCCTTTACTAGCTATAACAGAGTACACTCTTAATGTTTAAGGCACACACCCATCACCAATCTGATTTCATTTGCTACTATATTCATGTGACTTTTTGATTAATGTATTTGTCAGCTCTTGCCAGAACAATGCTGTGTAACAGATAGTCTTAATTTTTTTTTTTTTTTTTTTTTTGCAGTACTGGGTGTTGAATGCAGGACCTTGTGCTTGCCAGGGAAGCACTTACTATACTGAGCCCTCATTCTTCTATCTCCCCAGCCCCAGTCTTAAATTTTTAGTGATTGACAGCCACAACGATTTATCCCCATGCTTACAGTCCCATGGTTCGGATGGGATACCCTGGTCTGTAGGCTTCTGGTTGGGTTCAGAACTGCTCCACATGTCCTGGGCTAGCTGGCCTAGCACACAGGCCTCCCTGGTCTCCCCCAGGATGTCAGAGTGCCCCTTCCTCAGTGCCCTTGCCTGCTATGCTCCAAGACTTGAGCATTTCCCCCAAGCTACCAGCATAGCTTACCTTACCTCCTCTTCCACTAGGTGAGGATGAATTGATTCAGAGGTTAATTTATTTATGTGCAGATTGGCTCTGCTGATGGTGTTTGGTTACTGGCCATGATTAGCTTCATACAGAATGGATTACACTTGTGTTGACAGTTCTACCCTCAACTTCATGACTTCTTTATGGATGTCACTATACCAAAAGTAGTGTTGAAGTCACTAAATTAGATTTTGATTTTTAAAAAATTATACTCTGCCAAACCAAGAGTAGACATTTTCAATTGTTCAGCATTCTTTAATTGAAATTAATTGTCATAAAATTAATTGCTAAAATGTTGGCAGGATTTTTAAGTGTAATCAAAAAAGAATGGTGATTTAAGCATTTACTATAATGACATTTGTAGACTATGCTATAAAGAACAGGGAAAGGGCCTGGGAGATACCTCAGGGGCACAAGAGCCTGCCTGGCAAGTGCAAGGTATTGAGTTCGATTCCCAGTTCAAAAAAAAAAAAAGAATAGGGCAAGTGGCTCTGTGGCCTACTGCCCAACTTTGAAGCCTGAAACAAAATCTGATTCACTTTTTGATAAGTCAGAGGATGCTCATCTGGTCCTTGCTAATGTAAACATGTCATATTATTGCTAAAGGCCATTATGGGAATAGTAGGCGTGTGTTTCCCTGGATATTCGCAAGGTTTGGTAGGTGAATGATCCGCTGATTAGCGTTCAGTAAAGTGGCATGAAAACTCGTGTCTCAATTGAGGTACAATTTACTAGTTGGCCATCACTGTCACTAGCTTTGTAACCACACAAAGAACCTTGGGTTCCTTCTAAGTATTTCCAGGTAGAATCTGTTGCAGAGTCATATCTTTACTTATGATGTTTTTATAATAATGATGTTGGGCTTTATTGGGATTTATAGAAGTGGAGTCATCAGTTTCCTCTGAGTTTTTCTAGTTCTCTCAAATTCTACTTCTGGGGATTCTAAAATTGCGAATACTCATAGGCACCAGCAGATGGCGCTCCCCAATTCCCCATGCCTCCACTCATCTTAGAACTACCCTGGGCTCCAGGGAGCTCTGGTCTGGGAAACATGTGCCCAGGTTTCTGGTTATCATATTTCCCCAAGAGGCACCTGTTTGACTGGCATTTCCTGGCACGCACCCATCTTCGCATATTTCTTTGTCGGTTGAGTCTGGCTTGAAAGGAGGTTTTGGTTGTTTATTACTTCACACCATCAGGTAAGTTCAGACTTTCTTAGCTCAGAAACAGAGCGGTGAAAATAAACATAGTCTTGAGTAACTCAACATGGATATTGCTGTTATACTAATAGGGTGTTAATTAGGAAAGAGCACTTAGCTTTTTTACTGCCAACCTAAACAAGCTGGCTTTGTTTTTGGCTGTGGGCCCTATAACTGCATCTCAAAGCGCTTCGCAAACATTAATTAAGTACTCCAGTGCATATTCAAGCAGTAGGTATCATTAAACTCTTTTTCAAGATTTGGAAAACAGATTCCCCAAGCCAGTCAATGATTTACAGCCACACTGGGGTTGGGGTTAGAATTCTGCCAATCACTGTACACTTTGTGTCCCCCTCTCCAGACTTCTCTAACAAGCCAGGGCATCTCCTCCTCAGTTACCAACTATAGCTTCTGCACTTTCCAGGACTGGGCTGATTTTGAGCCCTGTTTGTTCATTTTTATTGATACATTATAACCTGTCCTCTCCTTGGCTCCTGATTTCTGTGTCAAAAGTGTCATCCAGGGCTGGTGAGATAGCTCAGTGGACTAAGCGCCCTCTTTGGCAAGCACAAGGGACAGGCTTTGATCCCCAGTCTGGCATGCTGCACCTGCCCTGCCCCTGGGGCACACTGAGCCATCAATGTCAGGGCATGGTGGCCCACATCTGCGATCCCAGCACCGGGGATCCTGAAAACAGGAGAATCATTACGAGTCCGAGATGTGTAGTGAGGCCCTATACCAAATACATAAAATCAAAAGAAAAACAAAGTGTAATCCCCAAGAGAATACAGTGGCCCATACCTAGTCAGGGGGGCTGCATGCCTGTAAGCTTAGCGACTCTGGTGGCTGAGATAAAAGGATCACAAATTGAAGACCTGCCTGGGCTACTCTGTGAAACACCGTCTCAAAAGATGAGAGGCTGTGGATGTACCCAGAGCTCCTGGGGCTCGGTCTCTAGTAGAAACGGTGGCTGGGGTGAGGTGAATTCGTGTCACTTGATGCACAGACTTGGCATAAGAAAAAGGACATTTCTCAGTAGAAAGCTCTAATGTGAGAAACACCTAGGTCCTGTGCAAAGTAAAGGGCTTCTTCCTGAGGCTTTTGTGCTCAGGTGTGTGGGGCTTTTCTCTGGCTCATAGAAGCAGGAGGACAAAACACCCGAGGTGCCCAGCAAGAGGGCTCTCCATCCCATTCCACGATCACATAGCCAAGGTAAACTATCCATATTCTGCCCTACAGACTGGTTTGTACTCAGAGAACAGCAAGCAGGACCTCTCAGCACAAGGCCAGCCGGGCTACCAGGAGGGAGCCCCTGACAGCATCAGGCCTGGCGTTCGGGTTCCATCCTCCCCAGACACGTGCTGCAGTTTGCACACGTGGAGGCTGCAGCACGGCTAGGGCTTTCCTGTGTGGCTTCTGGAGGTGATGTCAAGCTGACCGTCCAGCTCTGACAGGCACTTGAGTGCACGTTAATCATTCCACTCTGCTGAGTTAGCAGAACATGCCCAGGGGAAGTTTCATCCCAGATGAATCTCCTGAGCCAGGATGTGGCTAGCAATGTGTCACTCACTCCTGGCTCCTCCTCCTGGAAAGTGCACCTCAGGCAGCTCCCATATCTTTAGTTAGTTGAGCAAAGAGCTATCTCAGGGGAACCCTGACACCCAGCCAGATGCTCTGAGGGCTAACTAAGGTCCGATCCCACCAGGGTGGAGAGCGAGATACTGCTCTCTGCCTCCTTTCACCTCCTGCCTTTACTTTCTGTACTTTCCAAGGAAGGACAGAGCCCCCAAAGCAATTAACCCTTCACAAGCAGTCACTGAATTTTTTTTTTTTTTTTTTTTTTTTTTTTTTTTTTTTTTTTTTTTTTTTTTTTTTTTTTTTTTTTTTTTTTTTTTTTTTGTCTTTTTGAGACAAGGTCTTGCTATGCAGTTCAGGCTGGCCTTGAGCTCACTTTTGTAGCCTAGGCTGGTCTCCAACTCGCACTGATCTTCCAGCCTCAACCACCCAAGTGCTGGGATTACAGGCATGAGCCATGCCTGGCTCCAGTCACTGAATTTTGACTAATACAGTTTTTCTTAGATTGGTTGCAAATATATGTGGTCGATATTTGAAAATTCCATTGTCTAGCTAACTAGCCCTTTTATAAGTATAATCTGCATTACCAGATCTTATTAGTGCAAGGCCATAAATCTATAATGCCCAAAATTAAAGTGTCCTCGTGTCCTCATGAGGCTTGCCCACAGGAAGTCTGGTTCTATCTGGTTTCCTTTCCCACACAGATTTCTGTGGCTCAGGCAGGGCCGACTACACAGGCCGCTGATCTCTGCTGGCCTCACTGGGTCAGCTACTCCACGGAGGAGCTTTCACCAGGGCTGCACTGGTGACCACCCAAGCCTTTGCTGCCCTGCCCTTTCTGAGAATCAACAAACATACACAAACACCCTGCTTGAATCCTTGGAGTAATGGCTGAGCCAGGAGCTACCTCAGGGAGGCAGGGAACGGCTTCTCTCAACCAGCAGTCCTGAGGCTCTAGAGTCCAAACCCAATTCTCACAACCAACAGAGCGAAGAAAGGGTTTTTTGACCTCTTTCTTTTGAAATCTCCTTATTCCTCATTTCCCATACTGGAGTAAAATGGTTTCTAGGAGGACAGTGGGAAATTCTATCCTTTTTAGGTAGAAGTGTCATTGCACAATAAAAAAGTAGCCTTGTGTGGTGTTCCTTAAATAAGATAGTCTTAAGGGAATATAATGATCCCAACGTATGCCTTTTCTGGGTTATTCTATCAGAAAGACTCTGCATTGTTAAGATAGAGATCATGGGAGACACTGCTGATGGCACGCTTGATTCTGTTGCAGTCTCCCCCCAGCAGTTTGTGCTGCTCTAATTGCCTTGCCCCCCAGGAAGTGTAGCTCAGGATATAACTCCACATGAAGGAGTGGGTGAGCTCCCAGGGCTGACAGTCATTTTCCCCAGAAGCTTGTTATGGTGCAGTCCAGCAGAATGACTGTAGAGGCATCAGCTGCGCTTGAGTCCTCTGCAGAGTGAGAACACTGAGTGCGGAGGTGGACGAGCTCCTCACACCACATACATAATGCCCACCTTGACCCACATGACAGCTGTGTTCAGTCAGAACTCCAAGACTCAGGGCTGCTGCTCAGCTGTGACCTGCAGGGAAGGGGGTGCCACGCGCCGGCCCTGCAGGTAGAGGAAATCCAAACACTCTCCCACCAGGGCGAGATTCTCAGCCTTGGAGCATATTCAAGGCGGCTGGGGATATGAGCAAAGGACACTCAAAAGTGACTTTCAGGGGTGGTGTCAGAACTGAGACCTAGGCAACAGGTCAAAGTTGCCATGTTTGCAGAGGCTGAGCTGGGGGTGATCACTGGGTTGTCCCAGGACCTGGCACAGGCTGAAGACCCCAGAGTACCGCTTAGTGTTGATGGAGCACCGTCTCCTTCACTGTGCACAGCCTTACCAGGAAGGCACCTTCTTTCTTCTGGAATAAAGACACATCAGTGTGTGAAGGCGGAGGCCAGGCCTTGGGTTCTGCTCTGCCTAACTTGTTCAGAAAAAAGCAAAAAACAAAACACATACAAAAAACCAATTGCATGATACTGTTTTAGCTATCATAGTTAGCAAATTTTAAAAGATGACAATAACTACTACCAAGAACACAATGAAAAGTGTAGCTTTACACAATCACAAGCCCAAACTCTCTGGAAATCCTTACATTATGTCTTGGGTCAGTGACTGTGTTTCTGTAAGAAAACATCCAGTCTTTCTAAAATTTATCTTGAGAAATAGATAAGTAGGTATGGACAGATAAATAGAAATATGGACAGAGATTTATGCGTAGTTATTGGAGTTTCTTGCAATTAAAGTTCCTTAAACTGGAACAGATAGCTTAGCAGACGAAAGTGCCTGCTTAGGCAGAGTGCAGCAGTCGGGGTTCAATCCCTGGCGTGCTGTGCCCATCCCGCTCCTAGGGCCCCCTAAGATAGATTGAGACTGGGCATGGTGGCATGTGCCTGTGATCACAGTTCTTGGGAGGCTGAAAACAGGAGAATCACTACCAACCCGATCTGTATAGTGAGACCCTATTCACCCTGTACTAAACACACACACACACACATACACACACGCTCACACAAAGTTGCCAAAAAGAAAAAAATTATACATCTTTAATTAGAGTGGATTTATTCAGGGTCCTATGCTTCAGTTCTTTGGGATATAGTGTAATTTTTCTAAATCATGTTTAAAAATGATGCTCATTAACTTGAAAAATGCTTATGATGTTATTTTAAATGGACATGTTTTTCGTCTCTTTATATTGCATAAAAGAGTTTGCGATTTCTTCATTTAGATAGTGCCAGAATTCTCATCAGGATATTGCCGGGTATTCTATACTTTAATGAATGGGTCATCTTTAACTTTACATCTTTTATATTATTACCTATGGTGAAATGTGAGGTATTTGTATTCTTTTCTACTATATTGCTACTTTGTTTATGTAGTAGCTTTTGAGTCAATTCTCTTGGATAGTCTAGCCACAAAAACAAAACTATTTTTCTCTCTTTTTCAAATATTCATGCCTCATAATTGATTCATTTCTACAGCACTGTTTCAGAATTTGTGGCTCTGAGTTAAATGATTGTCATTGTTGCCTGAAATCACATCCTAAACGTCAAAATAGCCATCTAGACCTTGTTTGCTAGTGCATGAGGTTGTCAAAGGGACAGATAGCCATGTTCCGTCTCTGCCTCGCACTTCACACCCACAATCATGGGCCACGCCAGCCCCCATCCCCACTGCAGATTGGCCCATGAGTGCTGCGTCTCACCTCAACTTCTTATACCACAGAATCCACCAGAGGGGGACAAAGCTACAAGGCTTAGACCCAAGCTTAGGGAACACCAAGCCAGGTGTTGGGCAGAAAGATCTGTCTTGGAGGTTCGGAGGGACCTGCCTGGCTGTCAGATGACACTAGAGGAACCAACTACTCTTATTCCTCAGTCTAGCAGCTCTTGCTGGTGTCTCACAGATGAAGAAGTGATCTGTGACAATCAGACTTCCCACGGACCTAGCCAGATACCAACCACTTCCACTAAACTCCAGCTGTGTTGTGCTCCTATTGGCTCCTGCTTTGACTTTGCTTCTACCCTGCACTGCAGGATCAGAGGTGAAACCAGGCCCCCTCCAGGATGCAGTCCTTTCTTTTCAGCTTTCTTCTTCCCTGGCATCCCATGGTTAAGGGCCATAAACTTCAGGAGTATCAGCCCTTCGCCCTTGCTCTCAGCCCTTAAGCTCTTGCCAGATTGAGGCAGCACCAGTTTAGGGTAGTCCCTGGCACTGGGATTTGTGCTTCGCTTTCTCTTCCTCTATGTTATCCTGAGGTTGCAAGGATGGCCTTGCTCTCCTTCCCTCTACTGGATGCTGGACAAGGAGACAGCCCCAGATTGATTCACAGAAAACCACCCTGATGATCAGTGGCTGAGGATTATCAGATCCTCTGGGGCTGGTGAGATGGCTGTCCCCATGCTGGGCAGTGTTCATGCCCATTCTGTTCCCTAGTCTGTCCCTAGGGTGCTGGGCACAGTGTTTGTGAAGCACCTGCCAGGACTTACAGGTGGCTGGGGGATGTTCAATGTAACAGCTTCCTTCATCGGATCCCACCTTGAAGAAAATAAGATTCTAGACTACAAGAACTAAAACTTGGAGGGAAAATCCTAGAGGCTATTTAGACAATCACATGCAGTATAGACAACTGAAATTTGTCTTTGATTTAAAACAAAACAGAGACTCCCATTGGTGTAGGAATATTCAGGAGGGGCAGGAGCATGGCTGGACTCTCCCGTGTCCACCTGAGTACAACCAGCTTGAAGGCAGTGTGCAAGACCTTTGAGAACATGGTGAATCGATCCCTAAGAAAATTAACCTTCTGGTAAATTTGGTCTCCTTTGGAGGCCCTGAAGACCACTGAAAATCTTAACAGAGAAACACCTTGCCTTCTTTTCATCTTGGTGGGTACCCTAAGCTTTTCTGTTGAGTGCTAGAGTCAGTTGTTGGTTTTATATTTCTGTTGCTTTGGACACATTAAGCAAGTGCTTCTTATCTATATTTTAAAACATTTTAAGCAGTACTTTAATTTTTAACAGTATTTCTAGTTAAAGTTTCATTTCCAAATCTATTAAAAGACATTACTGTAGCATCACTCTTAGCCCCCGCCCTATTATCAGCTTTGCAAATGAGTCTCTTGGAGGATTAGGCATTTTGTAATCCACAGACCACTTGCCTGTCATGTAAACCATAGAATACAAGCGAAAAATAACTCTTCTCCTGTTATCTCTGGTAAATTCATCAAAGGTGGGAAATCCCAACAGTTTTCCTTCTCTTAGATTTAAATCTCTCAATTAGCTCTGATCTTTCAAGGGGCACTTTTTTTAACTTATGAATTTCTGTTGCCTAGGAAAATCAGACAATGCTATTCACATCTGTAAGTAGTCTAATTAGTAGATTACTGTGCTGGCAGGTAACTAATTGAAATTTATCATGAAGGCAAATTCAAGATAATGGCCAATTTTCCTTTCAGCAGACCACAATACATAGTTGACAAAGCCATTGTAATTGCTTACAGCATGGAAAGCAATTGAAAATTTCCCTGCAGTTCTAGAAGGAAGACTTACAACATATGGAAGTCCCATCTTTCCTTTTCTTCTAGTGACCCCAAACTAGAAAATACTTTAGAAATTCTTTGATTTCTATCACGGCTGTACATATTTCTTCCCAGCATGTGCTTCTACATGATCAACTTGGGTTATGTTCACTGAAAAATAATAATGGCTGGGAATGGTGTCACATGCCTGTAATTGCAAAAGCATCTCAGCACTCTGAGACAGAAGATTCCTATTTTTTTGAGCCTAGACCGAGCCTCTGAGAGCTCAGCAAGACTCTGTCTCTAGATATAGACATTTAAAAGGACTGGGAGGTAGTTCACTGCAAAGGCCCTGAGTTCAATCCCCAGAGCTGAAGGGGGGAAGGGAAGAAAAACGAAAAATGTAAAAAGACTGCACCTTGCACTTTCTCTTGCCCATTTCTAAGCAGCAATGTGAACATGGAGTATTTACGCAAGAAGTGGGTCACCCGAGTGCCAGTCTGAGTGAAGGAAGTGGGTACTTGCCACATACCAAGATGCCACCTTCACCTTCTGCTTCCTTACAACAAGTTTCATTTTTTTCTCTTGCTGTTTTTAAGATATATAGGTGTTTGCAAACAATATATTAAGTTTTAAGGATAGAATTCCAAAGTACAGCCTGATGTTATTCCAATACAGAGATTGTTTCCTCTGTGTTCTGCTCCCTGTGGTCTTCGAGGGTTCCAGGAATCACGGCCTTCTCAGACTTTCTGAGCAGGAAGTTCGGGGCTCTCTTGCCTGCTGCTGAGGCCACCTGTGCCTACCCCAGCCCTACTTGCCACTCTCCTTTCCTTGGATAGCCACTGCTCACCAGGGGACCTTCTTTACTCTGCCTGCTAGGTATTTTTTGTATTAAGCAGTTCTGCTTGCCAGTGGAAACATAATCTCAGTATTAATGTTTTAAAAGAATTTGTGGTATTAGAATTGGAAACAAAGGCTTTTATTCAAGCATTTATAGGCAATTTAACACAGCTCATATCACAGGCAACAAATTTTTATTTAACACTAGAAACAAACAAGCAAGGTATGTGTTTTTCTTTTTCACAAAGGCATAATGTAAGTTATATACTTGACCCAAATCACCTGGATAATCAGGAACAAGGATTTGACTTTCCAAATTTATGTTCCTTTGCATACCAAGCTGGAAAACACAAGGTATTTGAAAATAAAACAGAAGTAGCCAAAATATCATACTCAAGTAGAATGCTTTCGACTCAAGCCTGAAGAACCATGGACAGTTATAATGATGTGAATTATTGCTGCTAATAACAATAATTACAAAAAGTCATTACAGTAAGTTATGTGTCAAGCATTGTGCTAAGTATAAGACTATTATCTCCTAAATCCTCCCACCACCATGAGGCAGGTGCCACCGGTATCACAGATAGGACTAGAAGTTGCAGAGTTTGCACACCTTCTTAGCATCTCTCACCTGGGTTTTTCAGCCCATCCATAGAATCTGGAACTTTCTACCATCCGCCTACAGATACATAGTAAAGCAGGAAATTGCCTAAAAGTGTCACATGGGAACAGCTGTCTGAAAACTCCACTGGTTCTCAGATGGGATTTTGTGTGGAACAAAATTCTCAGGATAGGTATTTAAAGGACCAGTGAGACCACAAGAGTGCTCTGATATTTCATTCTATATCTGTCTCCCAATTGCACGTTATCATCTTTACTCTTACTCCTACGGTAGAGAATTGGAGTGAGAATTTTTAACATATAAGATTATAAAACTTGGATGTATGGTTGTTACTATTTGCATCTAGTTGTCCCCCCAAAGCCTCAAGCAGTCATGGGGTAACTTCTAGAGTTTGTGATTAATTCATGATTCAGTGCTGGGATTATGGGTGTGAGTGCTGCTGGGATTATGGGTGTGAGTTCTACACCCAGCCTAGGGCAGAGAGTCTGAACACAACATCAGGGAGACAAACTTGCTGTTGCCCTTGTTGCCACTTCTCCCTTTTGCTCTTGCTGTTTTGCTGTTTTCTGCCCCCATGAATAGTTTCCCTCTGCCATGTGCCACTCTGCTCTAGAGCCAGCCGAGTATGGACTGAAACCTCCACGAACGAAAGAGTCAGGTAGTTGTCCTTCCTTTCCTTAACACAGTAAGCCAGGTACCTCACAGCTGATAGAATTTTCTCTTTGAAATACTCCAGTTAGAGAGAAGCTGAAGTAAGGAGGCAGTTAAATGATCTACGTTCATTCCCAGTGAATTTCTGAATCTAGACAAAACCCATGCATTGCTGCTAACATCACAAAAGGAAGACAAGTAGACATTCTGTGCCTCCTGATGCCGCCATCTGTGCCCAAGAAATGAACACATGCAGAAGAAAGAGAAGAGTGTGCGGTCTAATATTTCTCACCTCTGCATGTTCATCATTAGCTTCAGTTGTTATCAATTTACAGTCAGTCTTTGGGCTGACCCATTCTCTCCCATCAGATCATTCTAGTTAAAGTTTTGATAGATACTACTAAATTTCTCTCCATAAAAGAAATAGTAATTTCTACCCCAGCAGTGATCTGTGAAAAGGCTTCTTTCTCTTACACTCTTGTAAGCATGCGATGAATCATCTTCATCATTTCTAATATAATATAGGTGGGTAATGTGTTTCATTTCCACCCTAATGGAAATGCTGGTGTCATAACTGAGACTGGGGGTCTTTCCGTATGTCTGAGAATACTTTGTGGTTCTCATATAGGAAATGTCTGAGCAAAACATTTTTTAAAATAAAGAAATCTGAAAAAAAAAGGAGGTGGGAGAGATAGCTCAGTGGTTTAAAGTGCCTGCTTAGGCAACCACAGGGACCATGGTTTGATCCCCGGCACCACATGCTGTGCTAACCCCACAGGGCAGGTGGAGCCAGCAGTAACATAAGTAAATAAATAAAGTTTTTAAAAAAAGTATTAAAAAAAAGGAAAAAAATTAAGAAATCTGAGTGACAATAGCAAAACTGATGAAATATGGACCTCAGAAAATTTACCCCTTGTTATGGTCCATATTTAGATGCCCACTTAAAGCTTCATGTGTTCATAGGTAGTGATTTTGGGAGGTGACTGGGTCACGGGAGGAGTGTGTGTGATTCTTCCCAGTAGATTAGCGAGTTTATAGCTAAATGTGATTTGGCAGTGAGGTCTGGTTGGAGGAGGCAGGTCCTAGGAGGCATGGGCTAGAGGGCCTACCTCTATCTCTTTTCTTTTGATATTTCTCTCTATTTCTTGCTACTATACATGAGCTGTGTCCTTTGCCATGTCCCTCTTCCATGCCATCCTGTTTTGGAGCCAGCAAACTATGGGCTGAAAACTTCACAAACCATGAGTCAAAATAAATCTTTCCTCCATTACGTTGCAGGCATTGGGTATGGTCTCAGTGATGAGGAAATAACGTAGATATCCATCCACAAAAGGAACAATGACAAGTGCTGTAGTGATCAGAATCAATATCTTAGGGCTAAAAATTATTCAGGGGCTTGTAGCAAGGCTAGGAGCCTTTATAGCTGCATCTCAGAAAAATAAACAGCTTTGTGACATTTTAACACAATCTAGTTCCATTTTCACCTTCCCAATTCAAGGGTAACCTTGGAAATAACAGTCCGGATTCTTGATGTGCTCTCCAAATTTGTCATTTTTTATAAGTCTGGTTGCTACTGGAACAGCCCACTAAAAAAACTTACTATTGTTCAACTTCACTCAAACTCATCTAGGGTGAAGAGACCCCCCATTCCTGGGAGGGGCCTATGCCTTATGTGTAAGGCCATAACTAACTACCTCAGGCAATGAGTAACAGTTGGGGTGAACAATAGACTAGTCATAAACTTAAAATGAACAATTAAAGAATATATTCTGAAGGCTGGTGAGGTAGCTAAGCAGACTAAGCACCTGCTTAGGCAAGTGAGGGCCTGGGGTTCAATCTCCGGCACCTCGTGTCACGCCAGCCCCACCGTTGGGCACCCTGAGCCGGCACCAAGATCAGGCATGGTGGCACGTGCCTATAACCCCAGAAAATAGGAGGTTCACTATGAATCTGAGCTGTGTAACAAGACCCTGTAACAAATACATAAAAGAAACAAAAGAATAAGAATATATCCCGATAGATCTTTAAATGTTTTGTCATGTTCCCGAAGACCTAAAAATCCCAGGGTTATGTACATGATCAAAGAAGACTGCAGAAGACCCTAACATCTCATCTCTAGCTGACCTCAAAGTTCTACACAGCTTCACCACAGCAACCACTGAAACATAGTAGCCAGGGTCCTATGCTATCCCATGGCCATGGATCTAACAAGGGCCACAAGGTGACAAAGAATGTGAGCAAACTGAGGCACAGCCGCCGCTGTGAATGCCTCACCAAACAGACCAAGTTCATGCAGGACATGATCCAGGAGACGTGTGGCTTTGCCCCTTACAAGCAGCTATGGCGCAGCTCAAGGTCTCCAAGAACAAATGCACCCTCAAGTTCATCAAGAAATGGGTGGGGACGCACATCCATGCCAAGAGGAAGTGTGAGGAGCTGAGCAATGTGCTGGCTGCCATGAGGAAGGCAGCTGCCAAAAAGGACTGAACCCCTCTGGAGTAAAGCTTTGTAGAAAGCTCAAAAAAAAAAAAAAAAGCTCTACAAAAACAGAAGGTGAAAGTAAGGAAGAGCTGTAAACAATCTGGCTAAATGTTAAAAGCCTGTGCCAACACACACACAAAGCTCCTGGGTAAGACTGGAGATTGGCTTCTGTTACTTAAGGAATTCTCTGCTCCATTAAAAAGCTGACTGGTAAGCTAAGAGAGCAGAGAATACAGTGGCCACCCACAAGAAAGAATATAGAATTGGCACAATTAATTCCGAGTAGTCACTAAAGAACTGAAAAACACTAACAACAACAGCACACTCTGGAGCAGAAGGAGAATATGATTGCAGAGTTTCCATGTTTTATCACTTGCAATGATTGATTTTCAGCCAAAAATTATGATGCATGCAAAGAAATAAGGAAAAATGGCCCATAAATAGAAGAAATATAATCAGTAAAAATTATTCCTTGGGAATCCCAGATAATGGACTCGCCATTCAAAATCAACTATTTTACAGTCTGCTCAAAGAGCCAAAGGAATCGATGAGCCTGATGCCCCATCAAAGACAGAGCACCAATAAATAGATTAAAAGCAATCAAATAGAAAGATTGGAAAACATAATAAATGACACGAAAAATTCACTAGAGGCGTTCAACAACATACTTGAGCAAAGTAATTGAAATTAAATCAATTGTAATTATTTGTTTTGAAAAACTGAAAAAATTAAAAATGATGAAAAATGAACAGAGCGTCAGAGACCTGTGGGAGATCACCAGATGTTCCAACATGAGAAAATGAGAGTTCTAGAAGAAGGGAGAAAAAGGGTCAGGCAGACTAGGTGAAGAAATAATTGCCTGACTATTTGTGGTGATATACTCCTGTAATCCCAGCACTTGGAATTACAGTGACCCCAGGAGGGTCACTGTAAATCTGAGGCCAGCCTGGGCTGCATAGTGAGTTCAAGGCCAGCCTGAACTACATAGCAAGATCCTGTCTCAAAAAACAAAAAAATAAAAAGGCCAAAAGCTGCTCAAAATTAATGAAGGATTAATTTACATATCCAAGTTTAGGATCTTCTCAGTAGAGTAAACTCAAGGATATCCATAGATTAGAATCAAACTAAGCCAAAGGCAAAAAGAAAAAATGGAAAACAGAAGGAGGGAAATGGTTCACTCTATACAAGGAAACCTCAACAAGATTAACAGTTTGATCTTGAGAAACTGTGTAGGGGAGAAGGCAAAATAGTGACATAGTCAAAGATCTGGGAGAAACAAAAAGCTTTCATTAAGAATCAAGAATTCTGTATCTTCCAAAGCTATCCTCCAGGACTGAAGAAGAAATGAGATTGTTCAAAGATAAATGACAACTAAGAACTTATCACTTGCATAGTAGTTCTATAAAAATACTAAAAGAAGCTGTTCATATTAAAAATAAGAGCACTAGATAGTGCTCTTTTTCTTTCAAACAAAAAGAAGAAATGAAGAGCACCAGTAAAATAGGTAAATATAAAAGTAAAGGAATATTTTTGCATATAACTCTTTATCTAACTTAAAAGACCTCTCTATGAATTAACAATTATAAGGGCTAGCCTGATAGTTCAGCAGACTAAAGTGCCTACTTAGGCAGAGTGCAGTGACCAGGGTTTGATCCTGGCCTGCCATGCCAGCCCTGCCCAAGGGATGCATTGAGACAGTGATTGAGACTGGGTGTGGTGGTGTGGGCCTGTAATTCCAGCACTAGGGAGGCTGAAAACAGGAGGATCACTGAGTCTGATCTATGTAGAGAAACCCTGTAGACCCTATAGTAAATACAGAAAAAAAGTAACAATTACAAGTTGATACCAAAAGATGTCTAAAATGTGATTTGTGAAAATAATAGACAAAGGAGGAGGCATGGTTATAGAGGAGCAAAGAAAGTTAATTGGATAACTATTGAAAATAAATTAGGATTAATTTGAATTAGATGGTCATAAATTAAGATGCGAATTGTAATCTTCAGGGCAATTCCTAAAAAAGAAGAGAAAAATAAGACAGTAAAGGATATTTCAAGAGTAAGTGATGTACTAGAAAATAACACAAAAGAAGAGGATAATAGGTGAATAAAAGAACTAGAACAACATAGGGTATATAGAAAAAACTCAAGGTAGCAGCCATAAATCCTTAGCCATAAGTACA
>PVKN010003200.1:0-38318 GCA_004027915.1 Capromys pilorides | reverse complement strand
AAAAAAACTGTTAATGCTTTAATTTTTTATCTTCTTTTTTCAATTGTTTGTACTTTTTCTCTTCATAATTTGTTATAGATTTCATTCTTTTTTTTGTTTTCTTCTTTCAATTTTGCATGCAAATATCTGGTAATATGAATAATTGGCTGGGAAACAACACTATGTATTACAACAAATAATGTGAAATTTATATTACTTTGTTAAGTGAAATTCTATATCACTTTTTAAAAATGTGTTTAGTACAGAGTCTACAGGGTCTCACTATGTAGATCAGACTCATAGTGATTCTCCCGTTTTCAGCCTCCCAAGCACTGGGGTTACAGGTATGTGCCACCATGCCCAGTCTCACTCATCATTTCAGTGTGCCCCAGGGTCAGGGCCTGCATGGCAGGCTGGAGATCAAACTCAGGCCACTGCACTCTGCCTATGCAGGTGCTTTAGTCTGGTGAGCTATCTGGCCAGCCTCTTACTTATTTTTTAATCACTTATTTTTTTATGTTTTAATATTATTTTGTACTCTCTTTAAAATATTAAAAAGTAAAAAAAATAAAGGAAAGAAAGAAAAAATCAAAAGAAGATTAAATAAAATTAAAAAAAACACTTAGACAACCTTACCCAATAAAAGAGAAAGAAAAGACTCAAATTCATGTAATTAGGAATGAAAAGGGTGAAATTATAAATAATCCTATAGAACTACAGAACATCTATGTCCACTCTGAGAACTTGTATTCTAATAAGATGAAACGTAGAAGAAATGGACAGATTCCTAGGTACATATGAATTGCTAAGGTTGAATTAAGAAGACACAAAAATCCTAAATAAACCAATATCAGTCAATGGGCTGGAAGATGTAATTAAAACCTACCAGCAAAGAAAAGCACAGGTCCTAACACATTCACTGCTGAATGTGAAGTTTAGAGAAGAGTTGATGCTGTTACTTCTCAAATGCTGTAATGAAATTGAAAGGGGAGCAATACCTTTTATTGGATGAAAAGACATTTATGATCTAACTAAAGAAGTACTCAAAGGCAAAAGGTAAAAACAAAGCAAAACACAGCAACAACAACAAAAAAAATGTTAAAAAAAAAGAAAAACCAGGCATGGTGGCTCATGTCTGTAATCCCAGCATTCAGTATGCTGAGTAGGAGGATTACTATAAGTTCGAGCCAGACTCGTATACATAGTGAGTTCAAGACCAGCCTGAACTACATGGCAAGCTCCTATCTCAAAAGAAAGAAACAGAAGTTTTTAAATTTATTTATTTGTTTATTTATTTATTTTTGAGATAGTGTCTTGCTTTGTAGCCCAGGCTGGCATGAAACTCACAGTGATCCTCTTGCATCAGCCTCCACTCCTGAGTGCAGGGATTTAGACCTGCACCACCATGACCAAAAAGAAAGATAGATTTCATATTAGTATTTAATTTCCATTTTTTGCAACAGTAGCCACTGCTCAATGTTTATCTGGTATTGTACTTGACACTGAGTTGCACTGTTCACAGGTAGATCTTTTTACATACACAATGTACACATATATTACACAAAATAAAATCCTTTAAAACAGTTATGCACAATGGGGCCGGGGAGATAGCTCTGTGGCACAAGTGGCTGCCTGGTAAGTGCAAGGTTGTGAGTTCAAACCCTAGTCCCACAAAAAAAAAAAAAAAAAAAAAAAAAAAAAAAAAAAACCAGTTATGCACAAAACATGCAGTATTGGGGGCCGGCGAGATAGTGCAGCAGTCTAAAGCGCCTGCTTAGGCAAGCTTAGGCAACTGCAGGGACCACAGTTCGATCCCCAGCATCACATGCTGCACCAGCCCCACCCCCAGGGCAGGCTGAGATGGCCAAAATATAAGTAAGTAAGTAAGTAAATAAATAAATAAATAAATATATTTTTTAAAAAAGACATGCAGTGTTGGATTTGTATACTGGATCTCAGGCTGTCATCAGTAGAGGAACAGTCAGACAAGTCTTGGTGGGTGAAGCTACATATCAGAGTAATACACATCTGTTTGAAGAGTAATGAGCCTGTGCAGTGTGGTATCTCAGAGATGCTGCACTATTTCATGCTAACCAGGATTATAAGTGCAGCACCATCTGGCAAAAAAACCAGAATTTTTAAAAAAGCGATCTATGACAAGGAGATAGCTCAGTGTAATAAGCGCCTGCCTGTCAAATGCGAGGTCCTGAGCTTGATCCCAGGTACAAAAAAAAATAAAATAAAATAAAATAAAAAAATAAATAAATAAATCTAAATCCAAGATCAACCAAGCCTGTTATGGCACTTTTGAGTCTGAGGTCAGTCTGTACTACAATAGTGAGTTCTAGGTCAGTCTGAACTACGTAGTGAAAACTTGCCTCAAAACAAGGAAACGTCATGCCTGTAATCCTTGTTTTTGGGAGGATCCTTATGAGTACCTTGGGCTACAAAGTGAGCTCAAAGCCAGCTTGAACTACATAGTGGGACCCTGTCTCAAAAGAAAAAAAAAAAAAAAAAAGAAACAAGTACAGCCAATCAATTCAAGGCAAACAGAAAGAAAGCAATAGTATAGAGGATAGGAAAAAATAGAAAAAATAATGAAATTTAAAGTTGTTTCTTTGAGATAATCAATGATATTAACAATTTAGATAACTTACACAAAAGAGACTGAAAATTATTAAAATCAAGAAAGAAAAAGGATCAATCTTGGTCCCGCAAAAAAAAGAAAGAAACAAAGAAGAAAAAGGAGATATCACAACTGAAAATACAGATATATAATCGATTATATGAGAATACATTAAACAAGTTTATGCCAATAAATTAAATAACCTAGGTCACAGGGCCAAATTCATAGAAACATACAATGTGCCAAAACTGATTTCAGAAGACCGAACATCTAAATAGGCCAATAACAGCACCTGGATTAATGCAGCAATTGAAATATCCTTCCTCTCTGAAAAACCCCATGCCCAATGACTTCACTGATAAATTGTACACGATGCTCAAAATGTATTCATACTTGGGGCCAGGAAGATAGCTCCGTGGCACAAGTGCCTATCTGGCAAGTGGAAGGTCGTGAGTTTGAACTCTGGTCCCGCCATTAAAAAAAAAAATAGTATTCATACTAAACCTTTCACAAAGTTTTTCAAAAAAATAGAGGATAGGATACTTCACAGCTCATTCTACGTGGCCAGTATCACCTTGATAAAGCAGGCAAAGGCGTCATAAGAAAACTATAGGCCACGTAGCTGTTATGAATCATACACAAAAAAGACTAGCAAACTCAGTCCAGCAATATTTAAATATGCCATGTTCATTTATTGCTGTTTTGCAAAGTTGGCTTAACAAAAATCCATTAATGTAATGTACCATGTTAACAGAATAGAAAACAAAAACTTTGCACTCATCTCAATAGATGCAGAAAACCATCTGAAAAAATCCAAACCTTTTCATGATAAAGCTCTAAACAACCTAGAAATAAAGGAGAACTCTCACATGATGCAAGTTATTATGCAAAAAAATACAGCTAACATATTTGACTCAGATGAAAGACTGAAAGCTTTCCTCTCAAGATCAGGAAAAAACATGGGATGTCTGTGCTCATTACTTTTTTTTTTTTTTTTTTTGGAGTACTGGAGTTGGAACCCAGAGCCTTTTCACTGAGGTACATCCTCAGCTCCTTTGTGACTTTTATTTTGAGACAGAGATTCAGTAAATTGCTGAAGTTGCCAGGCTGGGCTGGAATTTGGGATTTTACTTCCTGAGCCTCCCAGTGCTGAGTGTGCAGTACCATGCCTGGGTATTGTACTCCTCATTGCTATTCAGTACTGTATTGGAAGTTCTAATGAGGGCAATTAGTAAATAAAATCAAATAGTAGGTATTCAGACTGGCAGGCAGGTGCTGTGCCACTGAGTTATAGCCCTGGCCCAAGGAACCCAGATTGAAAAGAAAAGACTAAAACAATCTCTTTAGATAACATGGTCTTTGTGTGCATGTGTTGTATTTTTATTAATATCTTTGAATGGACATGGTCTTGTGTATGGAAAATCTAAAATGCCGGGCATGGTGGCACATGCCTATAATCCCAGCACTTGTGGGGCTGAGGCAGGAGGATCCTTGAGAGTTCGAGGATCTGTGTACAAAGTGAACTCAAGGCCAGCCTGAACTGCATAGCAAGACTGTGCCTCACAAATACAATAATAAAAAGAAAATCTTTGGAAATTTACTAATAAAATCTTAGAACTAATAAATAAGCAGAGCAAAGTTGTAGTATACAAGTACAGTGTACAAAAATTCATTGTACATTTGCACATTCAAGGTGATCAATCTGAAAACGAAATCAGAAAAAAAATTCTATTTACAATAGTACTGAAAAGAATGAAAATACATGGGCATAAATGTATTAAAAGAAGAGAAAAACCAGCCATGGTGGCATATGCCTATAATGCCAGCAATCCAGAGGCTAAGGCAGGAGGATCCCTATGAGTGCAAGATCAGCCTAGGCTATGAAGTGAGAGCCTATCTTAAAATATAAATAAATAAAGAAATAAAGAAAGAAAATAAATGAATTTCATGGATTAGACATTATTGGTAGTGGTGCTACTGCTGAGGATTGAACCTAAGGCCTTTGTACTGAGTTATATCTCCACCCCTTTGTTTGGTTTGAGATAGGTAAGGTATTGCTAAATTCCTAAATTGCACGGACTGGGCTGGAATTTTTTTTAAAGAGTTGAATTTATTTGTTGGATGGAATAATGGTTCTGTCTGAGTGAGGGCCAGAAGTGAACCCAAGTTTGTGGCCTGGACTGGAATTTTAGATCCTCCTGTCTCAGCCTCCCAGAGAGCTAGGATTTCAGGTATGTGCCACCAAACCCAGAAGGCATGGGAATTATTATTATTGTTATTGTTGTTTTTTTAAATTTTATGTATTTAGTACAGGGTCTCACTATGCAGCTCGGCACAGTGATCCTCCTGTTTCAGTCTCCCAAGCACTGGGATTATATCCCTGGTTGAAGATAAAAAAATATTTTTAAAAAGACCTGGAAATATAGCTCAATGAGAAAGCCCTGAATTCAATTCTAGGTACAATAAATAAATAAATAAATAAATTAATTAATTAATTTAAAAATTGAAAGATGAAAGAACAAAAAACAAAACGTGCTGTGCATTATGAAATATCTTTCTTTAGTTAAGTTCACACAACCTTGCTAAATTCCTCAAGAAGTAGGTAGTATTTATTATCCTCATTTTATGGATGATGGACTGGGGATGTAGATCAGCAGCACAGTGCCTACCTGGCAAACATAGGCCCCTGAGTGCAGTACTCGGTACCAAAAGAGAAAAAAAGAGGGGGAAAAATCATTTTACAGATGAGGAGACTGAGACTCAGTTGAGGGAGCTCATTGATGTTTACACAGCTAAGATATGGCTGACTGGGGAATGGAACCCAAGTCTCTGTGCCTGAAGATCCCAAGCTCTTTTGGTTTTCTATACACCACGTTTCCCTTCCAAATACAGATTTCATATCATATTAGCTTCAAATCAGGCCTTAGTGGCTGTATCAAGGGCAGTCAGGTGGAAAATCAGTACTCTCTGTGCAGGCCTCTGAGGCATAGAGAAGTGCTCCAGTGAACATGGAACCAAGGGCATGAGCTAGCAGTTCAAGGAATTGCCTGCAGATCACCAGGTGTCAAACACCACGAGACACTGAACAACTGGGGTAGCCACCCTGGCAATGAGCTGCCACCAGGGGCAAATGCAGCAAGGGGTGGCATCTCTCCTTCAAGACAGAAGTATCTCCCCATGCTAGACTGTGAAGACCATTACATTATTATCAGTTTTCCCCAAAGTAGGAAGGTGCTTTAGTTTATCATTCTGGACTCACACACTCAGAAAATTGCCTTAAAAATTGCTTACAAAGAACAGGACAGTTAACTGACTGGGTTTATGCTAAAACACAACAAAACAAAACAAAAAAAGCACATATTGTGAAGCAGCTCTAATACTTGGCCCTGCTGTACTCTACAGTCCAGTGATCACTGATTATAATAATGACTTAGAGGCTTTGCAAGACTCTCATGTTCTTTGGAATCATCATAAAAAAATCTATTACATCTTGTCTAACTTTAGTATTTTGTACATGTTGCTGGGATTTACCTACATGAAAATTTGTAAGCCATGCATGGAATGTATAATAGCCATTAACTAGAATATTCAACTCATCACAATAAACTATTTCCAAATATGGTAGTGTATGCAGTTCCTCCAGCTCTAAGAAAGGCCTTGGAGGGCTTATTAGAGTCCAGAATGCTTATTTTCCTGAGTTTCTCCAGGCTGCAGGGAGCTCAGGGCTGGTAAAGAGGTGGCAGCTGGTTCTGGAGATCCTACTACCCAGAAATAGGTGGAGATTGGCCTGAGCTCTCCTCCAAACTTGGATGTTTTCTGAGCTTTCAAACACAGGTACTATTCTGTGTGACTACTGAATTTCCTTCAGGTAAATGTGCGGATACTTACTGTACTGACATTACTCTTTTGTCATTTTTCTGTATTTCTCCCACTAGCCTGTAAGTTATGTGAGGACCAGTTCAAGGGCTGTGACTGGCATTTTTGGCTGTGCACCAATGCTGGGCACAGTGGGCACAGGAGGGATATTTGTGTGAAGAGCAGATGAAGTACCCACTTTGACAAAGCTACTGAGAAGGAATTCCTTCCTTCCCACTTGCCCGTTTCTCCTCAGTCGAGGACAGGTGATAGCTTCTCTTTCCCTAATATTGGGTTAACAGTATCTTTTAGGCCCAGGAAGCTCAGCAATGTGCTGGGCTAGCGGGGAGCCAGTGGCAACCGGGGCAAGAACATAGAGTTGGCTAGATCTCTTCCTCCTTTCCAGAGAGACCAGACCCTACTTAGCTTGTGGCTTTGGCCCTTGAGGGTGTCTACTCCTATAGACCTTTGCTAAAGAAAAAAACATGGACACTGAGGCTTTTGTTGTGAGATACAAGGGAGGAATGACTGGTAGAAAGAAGTGATCTCAGCTTGGAACCTTTGTTCTTTTTTTAAAATCTTTTTTTTAATGTATTTAGTACAGCTTTTCACTACATGGTTCAGACTCATAGTGATCCTCCTATCTCAGACTTGGTAGCGCTGGAATTACAGGTATGTGCCACCTCACCTGGTTTTGGTGGCTGGCTTGGTTTAGGGCAAGCAATGTGGTACCAATACCAGGGATCAAACCCAGGTCCTTGCACTTCCCAGGTGGATGCTTAGACTGCTGAGCTATCTCCCTGGCCTTGGCTCTCAAGGTGCACAAGACAGGGATTGATAATCTCTCCACTGTAAACCACATTGAGATTCCCCTCAGTGATGACCTTCCCTTCCTCAAGGCCATGGGATAAGATGGGCACAGCACTTCTGGAGCTTTGCTAGGGTGGTGCAGCTCAGCAAACTAGGGCAGAACTGGGATGCTCAGCATACTCCACCTAGCAGGAGTACTTGCTGGCTGCTATCAGTCTAGCATCTAGCAGTCCAGGAGGCCTAGAAGTAGCCCAGTACAGTTTGTAATAGCTAAATGATGGAAACAGCCCAGGGGCCCATCAACTGATCGATGGATAAAGATGTGGTTTTTGTATATGATGGAGCACTATTCAGCCATAAAGAATGGTAGACTTGAGACAGTTTTACCTAAATGGATGCACCTTGAGGCCAAATTGTTAAGGTAAGTGAATCAGATGCACATGTGTAAATGCTGCGTTGTTTCTCTGGTGTAAGAAACCGAAAGTGTAAATAAGGAACAAAACATAACAGATATTGTGAAAGAGAAAGATCATGTTCAAATGGAAAGGAGAACTAGGGAGGGGGAAGGGGGAAAGGAAAGAAGGGAAAGAAAAAATATGATCAGCAAAAGTAGAAACAAAGCTTTTGTAAATAAGGAGGAGAATAGGGGTTGAAGGGAGGGTAGGGGAATAGGGAAAAAGAATTGTAGCATGTACAGGTACAAATTCTGTATGGTGCATGTGATCATTATGGGTAAGTAAAATGTACCAATAAACTTAATGAATTTAAAAAAAAGAGAGGCCAGTGAAATAGCTGAGCAGATTAAGTGCCTGTGTAAGCAAGCACAGGGACCAAGGTTCAATCCCCTGTACTGCATGCAGTCCTGGCCCTGCCCCTGGGCATGCCAAGCCAGCCACCGAGTCCAGCTGTGGTGGTGCATGCCTGTAATCCCAGCACTGGGGAGGCTGAAAGCAGGAGGATCACTACAAATCCAAGCTGCATAGTGAGACCCTATACCAAATACATTTAAAAAAATAAATAATGAAAAAAAAATTAAAAATAAAAAAGAAGAAATGGCCCAAACAGCTCACCACGCCCCTGGAAGAGGATATCAAATTCAAGTTCCTGTTTTTCTCACCAGAAGAGTTAGGGAAAGAAGAGCTAAGCATTTCTGTGTGGCTCTACCCCAGAGCTGACTGTACCCTTCCTAAGAAAGTGGAGCTCTACAGGCAGTGGGGACACCACAGTGGTCCATTTGGTCCCAGCATGAACAACACAGAGACCCTGTGCCAGGGGATAGGATGAGCCTCCGTCACTCTGCAGGTACAAGGAGTCTCTCCCAAATGGGAGAAGGGAGCTCTAAGTTTGCATAGCTCTAAGGGAATCCAACGAAGCAGATCTGCCTTTGGAAAAGCAATGGAGAAGCAAAGATGCTTAGGCTGCAGGCACACATGAAACTCATGTCCTTCCCTTGGTGTCACTCACCCCAGAGTAAGGGAAATACCTGGGGCAAGCACCAGCCAAGGGTGCTAATGAGATGGCAGAAATGTTTGATCAGACGAAGTGGGGCTACAGAGCCGCCCTTAATGTCTTTGAAAAGTGCATCCACCCAGACATCTCTCACGTCTGTTGCGTCTGACCCTTGACTAGATTCCTCATTCTTCCTTTTGCCTTCCCTTTCCCCCTTTTCTCTCTCTCCTCTCCACCTTCCTCACTAAGCGATATACAGAATTTACTTGGGAGTGATTACATAGAGGAGGACCACAGGTGATACTGATAATGCTAATGTTGGCTTTTGCAGCATTTGGCCACCTGGCTGCCACTTGGAATCTATTCACCTGGTGACTTACACCACCTTGCTCCTTCTCTTCCCTGCTCATGCGCAGGACAGCTGCTTGAAAGTGGCTCCACTGAGTTGCCTAACTGGAAGGACTTCTGTATGAGGGCTGCACCTGTCCTGCATGAGCACCTACCCTATCATAAGCCTTCTTCTAGGTCTGTCCAGCCTTTCTTCTCTCAGCCTTTGATGTCCTCATACTTAAGGCAGTCTTATCAATCACCATTATGATGGACAAAAAGAAAGATTTTATCCGCAGCTCTGCTTCAATTAGGCTAGAATATGAAGGCATCTCCCCTGCTAGATCTCTAAACCTTTAAAGAGTTGTCTTACATCCAATGTAATTGCTTCTCTTGAACATGGAGGTCTCACTATGTTCCCCAGGCTCATCGTGAGTGTGAGATCCTGCTGTTTTGGCTTCCCCAGTAGCTGGGAAAATAGACACCATGCCATGATGCCTGGCCAATACAACTGTGTAACTGGCTTGATCCCATGCTTGCTATTTTTCTCTCACACTCATTCGCTAACTCAGTTGCTATGTGTTCACATAGGCATCCTTTTTGGAACAGGCTGGCTGTCCTTCCCACTGGGATGTTCTCGGAGGATGCATGCTACCATGCTTAGCTACTGCTAAGGCACTGGAAGCAGACAGTGAGTGCTAAGGCAGTGGAGCACCTCCCTCCAAGTGTTCTGGGTCCAAAGAGTTGCTGACACAGCGGAAACCGAGGCTGAGCCCTACCTGCCTTGATCATTGGAGGTGGAAGCTGTTGGCTGGCAGGCCTGGAAAAGACCATCTTCCTGGAATCCAGCAGGAGGCGGCAGTACCCCGCGATCAGGCAGGCAAAGTTGGTAGCTTCAGGCCACTCCATCAACAGAACCAAAGGCTGCGAAAGAGATGAGAAAACACAGGTGTGAGAAGGCTCAAGGTATATGCATTTCTAGGAGGATGGTAACAGAGAAAAGATGATTCTCATAACTCATTTTCCAAACTCCAAACCAAGACAGTCTCGACAAATTATTGCATTTGTTTTGCTTTTGAAATAGGGTCTCTCTTATGTAGTCCAGGCTGGCCTTGAACTTACTGTGTAGCCCAGGCTGAACTCAAACTCACTGTCATCCTCTTGCCTCAGCCTCTAGAGTGCTGGGATTATAAACCTGCACCACCACTCCTGTCTCTGTAAAACTGTTTTCCTTTTTTTTTTTTTTTTTTTTTGTACCGGTAATTGAACTCAGGACCTTACGCTTCCCAGGCAGACAGCATGCCACTGAGCTACATCCCTGGCCCACAGAGTATTTTCTGGTTTGTGAATTTCTTTATTTGAGGGGGCGGGGGTTGTAAAAGTAAATTTTACCCAGGTATCAAAATGAGATCAACTTTTACTCACACATTTAATGAATCACTTTTAAGGAAAGTAGGGCAGATAGGGTAAGAGACAGGGCTTCAGTGAAGTTTCAGAAAATCTGGACTGCAAAAATTAAACCTCTGTTAGAGAGAACAATTAAGCCAACCAAGGAGAACTGGTAAGCAGACTGGGCCTACTTGGTGCCCCAGTTTGTTATTTTCTAGCTCCAGTTAAGTACAAATGAGACAAAGTGGGGAGAGGGCTACAAAAGTTTTTTAGAAACACCTTACATAGTATATAAAATATATACCAACACCTGTGCGCACACACACGCACATTTTCTCACCATGTTACTGCGCCAAAGTGTACACATATCCCCTTTCTAACTGCCAACTCAGCCTTGCATGTTAAGGCCTATGATAAATCTTAGAGATGGCACCTTGGCAGGACAAAGAAGGCCAAATGAGCTTACCCAAAAACTTGCACAAACCAAACTGTTATGGTTTGTGTATAGGTGTCCCCCTCAAGCCTCATGCAGTCATGGGGCAGCTTCTGGAATTCTTAATTGATTATTGTGGAAATGTGTGCTGCACTTGCCCTTGAGTAGGTGATTTGCATTTCAGTGTAAGGAAGGAAGAGAAGTTAGCTGCTTGAGCTGCTGCTGCTCTCTCCCTGTGCTCTTGAACACTGCCGCCATGGAAGGTTGCTCTCTGCTATGTGCCACTCTGCCTTGGAGCCAGCTGAATACGGACTAAAACCTCCAGTAACCAAACTAAATAAACCTTTTCTTCCCTCATTTTGAGTGTCGGTATTTGTCCCAGCAACTAGAGCAGAGTAACTAAGACAACAACAGAGAGGGTCAGTGGCCAAATCAGGGGTCTTAGAGCCTGAAACAACCAATCAAATTGTAACAAATTTCAGGGAGAGTTTTTTTCTTATATAATGAAAGGGGCTAAAAACAAACCTGGAGTACCGGGCTCCACTTCCTATCTTTTCTTCTCCTTCTCCTTCATCTTTTTGAGACACTGTTGCTACGCATTTTAGGCTGGCCATCAGTTCACTTTGTAGCCCAAGCTGGCCTCAAACTTGTAGCAATCCTTCTGTCTCAGCCTCCTGAGTGCTGGGATTAAAGATGTGTAGCCCCATGCCTGGCTCTTCTTCTACTTTCAATAGCATAGTTCTCACCTCTTTCTAACGAAATAATTTTGTTTCTCCTTTGAAACTTAAATCTCTATTTTTTATTTATGTAAGTTTACAATCCCAGTTGAAGTTTACTCTCCTGAGTCTCAACAATCTGTACTGAAAAAAAGAATGGAGTTATATAACATTCTGTGGCTGCGGGTGTTTGTCAAAGCCCGTAAGCTGTGTGGGCCCGGGTGAAGCTAGGACTCCAGGACATGCTGAGAATCGGCATGGAGCATTCTTGACTGGAAGCACGTTGAGCAGAAGGATTATCTCCTGCTCATCTCCACATGGTCCTGTAACACTCAGAACAGCTCCCCGGACACACAAGACACTCTGGAATGGACTCTGGGTGTGCCTTTAGGGCTAAAGCCTTTCTGGCCTGAAGATTTGCTCCGGCTTTCCTGTTTTATTGTTTACCTTCTATTTCCCACAGTGAGCTATGAAATGTTCATTTGTACCCCACCTCTGCATGCCAGGAGGCTTGAATTCAGGGCCTTTGTACTAAGCTACTTTCCAGCCCCTGACTTTTTATTTTGAGACTGAGTCTTGCTAAGTGCTACACTGCCCAAGATGGATTTGAACTTGGGATCCCATCTCAGAGTTCTGGGGTTATAGGCACTCTCCATCATATCTGAATCACTGATGCTTCAAAAAAGACCTCCTCAGTCAAATGTGTATGTGATGCTAGGTTAAGCCATTCAGATAGTTTACTATGGGAATTCTCAAACCTCATACTATATTATTATACCTTAGAAAGCTCAAGGGGGGCTTTGAATTTTCCAAATTTATTGGATAGATAGATAGATAGATAGATAGATAGATAGATAGATATGGTCTCAACTTGTAGTTCATACCAGTCTTGAACTCTCTATAGCCGGGCTGACCTTGATCTCATGGTGATCCTCCTGCCTCAGTCTCCCAACTGCTGGAATGTTCTATTTTAATAGAACATTTCATAATAACAAGGTTGTTGTTGTTCTCTTTTTTTGTGGTGCTGGCCAGTCATACCCATGGCCTCATGATTACAAGGCAAGCATCCTCACCTTAAGCTATATAACTATTTTGATGCTTGTACCCCACTTTGTGAAATAGTAGCACACTCTGTTGGCTTGTTTCTCATCTTAAACTCAATCCAATTCATCTCATAGTCAGCTGTTTGGGTGACTGTTCACTTTCAAATGTCCCCCTAAAGCTCATGTCGAATTCTCAGTCTCCTAAGTAGCTGTTGATTAGATCATCATGGAGCTAACCTCATCAATGAGCTCTGGGAGGGGACTTTGTTATAAAAGGGACTTCTCAGAGCCCACTGTGGTGGCACATGCTTATAATTGCCAGCACTCAGGAGGCTGAAACAAGAGGATGGCCTCAAGTGCAAGGCCAGCCAGGGTTATATAGAGACTTGAACCTGGACTATAGAACAAGATCAAGTCTTGAAAACCCAAAATTAAATAAATAAATGGGAAGCTTCAACAGCTACAGTGGTGCATGCCCATAATCTTAGCACTCTGAGAGGCTGAGGCAGATAGTTCTCACTTAACTAGGAAATTTAGAGAAATCCTGTCTCAAAAAGAGGGTGGGGCTAAGAATGCAGTTCAGTGTGAAGGTACTTGGTTCCACCTTGGTAGTGGCCTGTCCAGTAAAAAGAAAGGGTCATCATGAAGACTTGATAGAACTTAATCATCCAGTAGATTAGTCTTCATCATTATCATTTTGGGAACAATTCATTTATTTGTAAACTTTATTTATTTACGTTATGGCCGGTTCAGTATGCCCTGGGGGTGGGACTGGTGCAGCATGTGATACTGGGGATCGAACTGTGGTTGCTGCGGTTGCCTAAGCTTGCCTAAGCAGGTATTTTGGACCACTGAGCTATCTCACCAGCCCCTGTTGGGAACAATTCTAAAACCAAATCAGCTCAGCTATTAGCTGAAGTTGCACTAGTTTTCTTTGTTATTTCCTAGGATTGGAGCACATAGTTTCAGATGACTATTTTAGGGCTTATATATATCAGGGACTGGCACTTTTTTTTCTGTTAAAGACTAAATTGTAAATATTTCAGGTCTTATGGTCATAAAGGTTCTGTTGTAGTAAGATTGCCATCATACTATAAAAACATCCATGGAGAATGGATAGACTAAACAAATGAGTGTGACTGTTTTCTAATAAAACTTTATTTGCAGAAATAAGTGTTGGGTCAGATTTTGCCTCGTGGGCCATAGTTTGCACCTGAGCTATTTGCCACATCTCTTACCTTGTTTCTATTGCCAACAGGGGTCACTTTTTCCTTTGCATATTCTTTTTCTGGCTTCTGTTTCTGTGAGATGACACAATGTGCAGCCTGTGTCTCTCCCGAACTGGTGCTTTCTGTGTGATCTCCCCACCTTCTTTAGGCCCCAGGCTCTATCTCCAACCCTCCCTTGGCCATCAGAGCATAAGCTTCTCTTGGCCTTCCTGAATCAGCACTACCATTTCCCTTTGAAGACTTTTGCTATCTTAGAACTCATATGGTGCTTTGTTTATACCACACAATCTCCTGCTGGAGCAGAAACTATCTAGAATTGCTTCATGGTTATGACACATCCAATTACCCTGCGTGCCACAATAGAGCATTAGGATTCTGTCCCACAGGCAGCAAGTTAGTGACATTTCTATGGAATTCATGAAATATCTTTGATGGGAAAAGGCACAATCTGTACTCTGAGGAGCAACAGTTCTGTTCTCCAGTGAGAAAGGGGATGGGGATGAAATATTATTCCTGAGTCATTATTAGGAAGGGACACTAGGGATGTTTGTACTTCCAGTTAATGGATGTTTCTCAGTCATAGCACAAGGATCAATAAAAAGACAAAGGGGATGGAATGGAAAGAGGTAGCAGATTTCCCTTTGTGTCTAACCTTGCCTCAGCAGTAGTGGGACACCTAGAAGTTTAGGTACACATGACTGCTATGAGAGCCCAAGACTCACTAGATGCTTATCATGGTCTTTCTCCTAGAAGCACTCCTCCTGCCTTTTCTCCATGTATTTGTTGATTGAGGCGTGTGCTGAGGTGGAGGGGTGCTCTGTTGCCTCTGGCCCCAGTCTCATCTGGAAATATGTCTTGCTCTATGACTTGAGACATTTTCATACCTTGGAGGGGTACTGATAGGGGGCCTCAAATAACTTCCTAGTTGGCCTTTCTTTTTCCAGTCTCCTCACATTTCACCTTCATATTTCAGGATGAGAGCCTCTTTCTTTCCTCTTCCTTTCCCTTCCTTCCTTTTTCAGGACTGCTATTGGAATGTGAAGGCTTATGTGTCCTAGGCAAATCTACCATGACTGAGCTTAGCACCCTCTCTTGAGGGTCTTATTTAATTAATTAACTAGTCAATTTATTGAAACAGGGTCTCACTGTGTAGCTCAGATTGGCCCTGAATTCACTATATAGCTTAGGCTGGCCTCAAACTCACGTTGATTCTACTACCTCAGTCTCCTAAGTGCTGGGCTTACAGGGCGTGCCACCATGCCTGGTTGCTGCTCGCTCTTTCTTTCTTTTTTCTTTCTTTCTTTCTTTTTTCTTCCTTCCTTCCTTCATTTTTTTCTTTCTTTATTTCCTTCTTTCTGCCTTCTCTTCTTCCCTCCCTCCTCCTCCTCTCCTCCCTCCTCCTCCTCTTCCTCCTCCTCCTCCTCCTCCTCCTCCTTCTGTCTTTTAGAGACAGGGTCTTGCTATGTAGTTCAAGATGGCCTTGAACTCACTTTATTATCTAGATTGGCTTCAAACTCTCTGCCTCAGCCTCCCAAGTACTGGGATTACAGACATGTGCCACCACACCCAGCTTTTTGTTTTTCTGAGACAGGGTCTTGGCCTGTATTCCAGGCTGGTCTTGAATCCACTATGTAGCCCAGGTTGGCCTCATGGGGAAACTCCTG
Organism: Capromys pilorides; assembly: GCA_004027915.1. Taxonomy (NCBI): domain Eukaryota; kingdom Metazoa; phylum Chordata; class Mammalia; order Rodentia; family Capromyidae; genus Capromys; species Capromys pilorides. The sequence goes on along the minus strand of PVKN010003200.1, from coordinate 22,798 downwards.
CCTTAGCTTCCTGGGGGTGGTGGTATTAAGGGTATGCACAACTTTTCTGGTTATTTAAAACCATAGTTCATCACCTACAGGATAAAATCCAACATCCATGCAAGGGTATGCAAAGCCTTGCTGGACCTTACCTAGGCTACTTGGTCTGGCACATCTTCCTTAAGTCTGCCTATGCCCTTCTCCCACGTTATGTTCCTGTCCCTCACTTCTGATCCAGCAGCGACATGTCATTACCAGTTCACCACACTTTCACACCTTCCTACTCACCCTGTGTTTTTCTCTCTGGCTGAAATACTCCTGCACTCTGCTGTATCCACCCAGAAAGCTGCTACAAAGGTCTAGATGTGTCCTGGAGGGCACGCCCAATTCAGAGTCATATTCATTTGCTCCAGAACAGACCCCAATTCCCACTCTCAGGAAGCTTATAATTTATCAGGAAATAAGACATAAGCCCTGCCCCCCAGAAATCATACAAATAGGTATGATTTCAAGGAAAAATCAGCATTATGAAGGAAAAGTACAGAGAGATATCAGAACATAGATGGTCCTGGAGTGGTGTGCAGTGTGTGGGTGGGTGTGAACATGTATGTGCTTGGCATTTGTTTTCAGAAGCCAGAGGAAGCTTCTTGGAGGAAATGGCATTGGCTGAAAAATAGAAGGAGGATCCATGCGAACAGCATACAGGCTGAGAGGGTGGCTGATGGACAGACTGCCAAGTTGACTGTTGTAGAGCAGTCTGACTCACTTGTTCCCAGGCTGACGCACTGGCTGCAGGACAGGTAGAATGCTAAGCAGTCTCCCATTCCTTTTCTTTATTGCTTCTTTTCTTTTTTTTTCCCCAGCAGTAGGGATTGAACCCTGGACCTTTGCATTGAGCTACATTCTCAACCCCCACTCCTTAAAAAAATATTTTAAAATTCTGAGACAGGAACTCACTACATTGATAAATAGCTTAGCCTGAGCTCTAACTTGCAATCCTCATGCCTCAGCTTCCCAAAGTGCTGGGATTATATGTGTACACTAGATGCCCAGCTCTGAATCTTTAGCTGATTGATTAATGGACAGAATTACTAACTGGAGGCTGAGTGTCTACTTGGCTGACTGGACTGTCTGACTTCCCTTTAGTTTCTTCTTCCTGCCAACATAGCCTGACGTCAGCAACAAAACAGCAAGAAGGCAAAATGTTGTGCGCAGAGAGGGTGAGGCTCACGGCCGGCTGGCTCAGCATAGCCCGGCTCTGCACAGCAGGAGCCTGTCAGGGTTCCTGGCTAGCCAGCAGAACCTCAACATGGGATTTAATGCATCTCAGAAAGAACACAGATGCACATTTGGCCAAGAGGGGTAGAAAGCAATCAAAAGCAGGCTAGCAAAGAACAAAGATGTTGTATAGCTTTCTTAGAAACCTTCAAAAACAAATTTTTAAATAGCATTTTAACAATAACACCTAATGTAATACATGTAACTTTTTTTTGAGGTACCAGGGATTGAACTCAGTATCTTGTGCTTGCCAGGCAAATGCTTATAATACTGAGCTATCTCCCTGGCCCCATACATGCAACTACTGAAATCACTGGAATAGTACAACTCCAACACATAAATGGGAGACACACTGGACCACAAGACATCCCTTGGAACATTCCTGTAATGGTGCTTTCCTGCCTTACGTGCTTCTGTGGCAATAGGGTAGGGCAATGTCCCAGTCCTGTCTTGGTCCCAGACTGCTAGCTCTTGGAGAAAGATATTTGTATACTACCATGTTCACATCACTACAAGCAAGTAAGCTGAGTGAAAGCTGGAGGTATATATGCCTAGGCCATCATCAAGTGGAAAATGCATCAAGGAGAACAGGGTTTGAGGCACGAGTCAGCCAGGGGGAGGGACAACAGAGACTCATTTGACATGCTCCAGCGGCAACTCCTTGGGGTGTCCCGGGCCAGCCTCAGCACCTTCTAACATCTCTGGCAATAGGTAAAGGATAAGAACTCAGGGCTTAGAGAGGCAAGGGTGTAAGGTGGCTGTTCTTGAGTCCCAGGGGACCAGCATATTTGTGTTCTTGCTGGGAAAATCTAATTGGGCATAGCCTGCCAATTTGGGGTCAAGGCAGAGTATCACTTAAGACAGTGATTCTCATGACAGATGCACATTAAAGTCACCTGGGAAACCATAATGACTTATATGTCACTAGATCACACCCCAGAAATTATGATTTTAGTGGTCTGGGATGAAAAGCCTGTGGTTTTTAAATCACCACACGTGATTTTCATGTGCAGCTGGGGCTGAGAACTTTTTCAAATGAATATTCCCAGAGGAGAGAGACCTATCTAGTGGGAAATGGACTAAGTTTGACTTTTAACTTCTGTGTTTTCTGGTAAGAAAATTTAGACAGCTGAAATTGAGTGTATACTATACATAGCATGCTGGTAAATGTTTTGCAGCCAGTTCTTTCCAGTCCTGATTTATAGCATTTGCCAATCTCTATTGGTGTACATATCCTCATCATGGTTGATTTCAAGGTATTCACATGATAATTTGTCTATCTTGTCTTTTGATTTGTTTGAAAAAGGGCAAGCACTGTTTTGCTCATTTCCTATGGGATAAGCTTGTAACTTGTGATGCTTGTGGCAGATATTGCTGATGATAGGTGCATCTGATTTTATGCAACAAAAGTTGGGTATAAGCAACATGTTTATTAATTGAATCATGGTTTGTTTGTTGTTGTTGTTTTCACAGTACTGAAGGTTGAACTCAGAGCTTCCTGAATATTAAACCACCACTGTACTACACAGCTACATTCCAAGCTCCTTTTTTTGGAACAGGGTCTTGCTGCCCATTCCTAGCTCTTTTAAAAATTTTATTTTGAGACATCGTTGTCCAGGTTGGTGTGCAATTTGAGATGTTCCTGCTTCTGCCTCCTGAGTAGCTGGGATTGATTGTAATGTGAACCACCACACCTAGTTTCAAATTCTGTCTTTAATACAATACGTGAGTACTTGCTACCTGAAACAATCTCATGGTGTATTAATTTTCTTTGCTGCTATAGCAAATATTCAGTGCTATTCTCTCACAGTTCTGGAGGTCAGAGGTCTCACACAAGTTTCATTGGGTTAAAATCAAATGTAAGCCCATTGGCATCCCTTTTGAATGCTAGAATCTGTTTCTTTTCTGGGCTTCTGGGGCTGCCTATACACTTTGGTTCATAGTCCCCCTCTGCATCATCAGGGCTGGCAAAGTTGGGTGGCATCCTCATGTGACATCTCTCTGACCTTCTCTTTAGTCTTTCTTCTACTTAGAAGTAGTCTTGCAATTATACTGTTTCCACTTGGATAATTCAGGCTAAAGCCTTATTTTAAGGTCAGTTGATTACAAATCTTAGTGCTATCTGCAACTCTAATTTCCCTCTGCTATACAACATTGCTGTGTTCACAGGTTCTGGGGACTTGGGCACGGACATCTTTGTGGGCTATTATTTTGCCTCACACAAAGTAAATCTCATTACAAAATAGAAAAATTTTGATAAAGTGTTTAATTGTGTTGTAGTTTTTCATATGCATTCATCATATGTTACAATAGGGCATACACAGACCATCTATCACTCACCAACTATATATCTGAGCACTTGTCCCATCTCTTTAACCATTCACTGTTCCCACTTGCGAAGGGCAACCTTTTAGCCTCATCCATTTACTATCACCACCTTCTGTTCGTTCCATGATGTCGCCTCACCTAACCACACACTCATGATTTAGTGTGGTGCTGTGCATGTTGACCTGTTCCTCAGTGCACTTAGGCCCCATGCAGTAGGCAATAGTTAGCTGTAATACAATAGTACATTGTATGTGCAAGACAAGTGTGGCAGGAGGATATATGTGCACATTGTATGAGCCAACATGCTCGTTTCACACTTGCTCCTCCTTACCACTGTGTTTGGCAGCTCAGGCCCTGCCTTATCACTTCTCCTGTAGACTAGCTCCACACCTTCCTCCTTGCCTCCCTGGTTTTAAATAAACCTTGCTCCTGCCCCTCTTGCACCCTGGTCCAAATCAGCTTCCATTCTACCACTCTCTGTTCAAAGATTCCCGCTGTTCTACCATGTTGAATTCAGATGCCTTGGACTGGCTTTTGAAGTTTTTAACCACCTTGTTCTGCTCACTGCCAATCTCTCCTATCTTTTTGCTCAACATTTTCCTCTCCAGCCAAGCAACTAGACTTATCAATCTGCACACATGGCTTGCTTATTTCCTTGTTTGTTCCCTGTCTCTGAACACATCTCACTTCTCTTTGCTAATTCATGCCTAGCACCTCAATATCCACCTTAAAACACCCTCTTGTGGGAAACTGATCTGGTTAATTTCTTCCTGTTTTTTGGTCCATGTCCCATGCCGTACTCACTAAGTTACCTGGACTGGCTTCCTCTCTTAACACCCTCCTGCCTCAGCTTCCTAACCTCCTAAGTAGCTGACATTACAGGCATGCATCACCATACCTGACTTTCATCTAATTTAATTAGAAAACTACCTTTTCAAACAGGTGCTCCATTTTATAGTTGAGAGAATCAAAGAGGTCCAGAGGTTAAGATTTTCTGAAGGCTATAGAACTAGGAAAGAGAAGAGCTGCGATTTGAACCTGATTTGTGTCTTATTCCAAAGCTCTATACATGTTCCAGTGTTTTGTTTCTAAGGCGTGTCATGAATCTTTCTAAGTCTAAACTCCCCAGTAAGAGTGCAACTTCTATTGTTGGGCATGTAGCTCAGTAGTAGAGTAGTGCCTAGCATGCACCAGACCCAGTGTTCCATTCCTAGCAACTAAAAGAAAATGGGGTTGTGTAGGAGCACTGATACCCACAACTGTGGTTGGAGCACTTCTGGAAATAATACTACCCATCCCTGCTATGCCTGTTTCTTCCCACACCTCTAGGCATAGAGGTCTCAAACCCATATGCTTTTTAATTGATTTTACTACAACAACACCTGAGAACCTGAAAAAAGGAAATCTTGATGAGCACCGAGGCTGCACTTTTGATCAATGAAATAATTTGTGGGAGTAGTACCCAGGCTTTTGTATGTTTTAAAATCTTCTTGAGGCAATTCTCTTGTGCAGCCACCATGGAAAATCACTAGAAAAACATAAGAAGCAGACTAATTTGGAAAACTTTCTCCCTTTTCAGCTCCTTTCATTTCTTGAGATTCCACATCTTCCGTGCGTGCCCTGTCTTTCCTTCTCCCTTGTGCACTGTACTTTTTACCCAGCAACATCTGAGGTGGGCAGCAACCATTGGTTGAGGAAGAGGTCACAAGCCAATTAAACATCAACACTGGTGGGTTCCTAAACCAATGGGAATCACAGGTGGAAAATTAACATATTAAAGCTTCCTGGGTTTTAGGAATACCAAACTAAAGTAAATAATTTGCACTTTTAGAAACTGCAAACGCTTCACCTTTTAATTTGCTAAGGACACATTCCCATGGGAAATCCTTTAAGAAAGGAAAGCTGACCCTCCTCTGAGTGTCTCAGCCAGCTGGCAGGCAGGGTTCCCTCCACCCCAAGCTGGTCACTGGATTCAAACCGGAGAATTCTGAAGAGGGTGGCCGACTGCCACTGCCAGAGTCTGCACACGGGATGACAGCTGCTTGCCAAGGAACTGATTTATGACAAGGGTTCAAGGTTCTGGAAGAGCCAGGCTCTGGGTGGTGAAATGCGGATGGAGCTCTGCGTGCTCTCCCTTCCCCAGAGTCCCATGGCTCTGCCCACAAGCTTAGACACCCCCATCTTTTGTGATTCAAAATGTTTGCTTCCCAACTGGTGTGCCTGAGGAATGGAGCGAGATGAGCCAAAATATTCATTTCGTCAGCTTCTGACAAAGGCAGGAGGGCCTGGGGAGTCCAGGGTCTCTGCAGATCTTCTGTTTAGCTCAAAGTTCCAGGCAAATATGATTTTTCTATGTGGGCTGGGAACTTAAAATCATTCAGAAGTAATGGCCAAGGGGTGCTCGGATTGCTTCAGCTTTTTTTTTTTTTTTTAATATTTTAGGGAAGTGTCTACAGGGTGTTCATGTTCTCAATACTAGTTCAGATTAGTTCAGATTCATAGTGATCCACCTGTTTACAGCCTCCCAAGAGCTGTGATTACAGGAATATGCCACCACACCCAGTCTCAGTTGCTGTCTCAGTACACGCCCCCACACACACACATCCAGGTATCAAACTCCTGGCTCCTGTGCCTGCTTGCAGGTTCTTTAATCTGCTGAGCTATTTGGCCAGCCCTTGCTTCAGCTACTCTCCCTGTGGAGAGCTGTTTGGGGTTGACATGACTTCCCAGCCTTAGAAGGTAAAGAAAGATGAGCTCAAGGTGGCCCAGTCAGTATCAGTCCACTCCCTAAGCCTCAATCCATAAACTCAAGCTGTCTTTCTGAAGTTGACTTCTTGCTCCATCCCAAGGCCTGTGCCTAGAGAGAAGCAGATCCTCAAGGCAGGGCTTACCTTGGCATCCATGATGCTGGTCTCCACACGGGCCACACCTTGGTTCTCCCGGAATAGCTGGATCTTGCTGATCTTGCTGAACTCAGACAGCACAGTGGTAAGGTTGGTTTTGAGATCAATAACATGGCTGATGCCATGACGAGGTCCCACCAGGAGAGTGGTGGCTGACTGCTTTTCATCCTGGTTCCCAAGCAGGGCAAGCAGCATTCACAGAGAGGAGGGAGAGGAGGTGGAGATAGGAGGAAGGAAGAGGGAAATAGAGAATATCCATTGGACCAGCTCTTCAGGAATTGAGGGAATGGAGATATCTGAGGCTCAGTGGCAGGGCCAGAGGCCAAGCTTGAGGGCAAAATGTGCTGGAACCCCTCTGTTCCCAGACCATTGATCTGCCAACATAGACCTTAGCAGCAGTTAAATGGGCGGTAGTGAGCTAGCTCTAAGAGTACGATAAAGTACATGAGGGTCCTTTTGGTGCTTTGGAGAGCCTTCCCCTAGCAAGCCCCGGTTGCTGCAGTCCATTCAAGGTCACCGTGCAGTGCTTTGCCACACCAGGCAGTGTGTTGTCTGGTCTTTACTCCCCACCCCATCCCATTGCTGCTCAAACTTGCACTTCTCACCCAATGCCAAAAGCTACTCTGCCAAAATAACTCCGCCTAAGGTGTTTAGTGTTGAGGGTTGGGGAGATAGCTCCATGGCACAAGTGCCTGCCTGGAAAGTGCAAGATCGTGAGTTCAAACCCAGTCCTGCAAAAACAAAACAAAACAAAAAAAACCCTCAAAAGCAACAACAACAAAAACCAGTTGATTGGTACTTAATGGAGACCTTCTCCCTAAGAGGATATTTACCTTTTAAAAAATATTCCAGCAATCTTAACCCAAAAGAATGAACAAGCGGAATTGCAGCAGTGGCAGAAGAGAGATTTGAGAGTTTGGGGGGGTTGTAGGTAGAGGACAGGTTTCAGTGTTTTGCAAATACCAATATGGAAAAGACTGCCTCTAGGTCTGCTAGACTAAATTTCCTTAAATGATTCTGACAGACTTCTTGGAGGCGTCAAGCCTGAAGCCTCAAGGGGCCCATTCCCTGCCATTAGCATCACCCCTAGGAACTTCTTGTGTTTGTCTATATGTACTTTGATAAGCAGCTTTCCTTTAGTGTGCCATGCTAGCATGACAATGTGCTCCCCAGAGCACGACAAGTACCTGGAGCTAATCAGCAAGATGATTTGAATTTCCTTTCACCAGGGTCAATCAGCCTGGGGCACACTTTTGGGAGAGCTGCTTTGGCCTGCCTCCAACAATTGCTGTTGCTGTGGAGGCCAAGGGTGGCCAGGGGCAGGATGAGGACTCTTGAAACCTGGGCTGCTGGGCTGCATGAGTGTGTGTGAGGGCAATGAAATGGATCAGGGGTTGGCAAGCTGTGGCCCTGGGGCCAAATCCAGCCCACCACCTGTTTTTGTATGGCGCAAGAGCTAAGAATGGCTTTTTACATTTTTAAATGGTTGGAGAGAAATCAAAAGAGCCATATATTGTGGCATATGAAAATTATATGAAATTCAAATTTCTGTGTCCCTGAATAGTTGCTGGCACACTGCAAAGCTTGTTTGTTAGTGCATTGTCTCCGCTTGCTTTCCCACTAGGATGGCAAGGCTGAGTAGCTGCCAGAGATCTGTTTGGCCCACCTGCAAAAGCTTAAAATGTTTACTATCTGGCTCTTTACAGAGAAACTTTGCCAACCCTGAAGTAGAGGAAGGGGGACATAAAAGAGTTTTATAAAAGGGTACTGAAAACAAATATAGTTGGCTGTCAGAATTTATGAGGGAGTTGTTCTAGGACCTACTCGCAAAAGTGGAGTCTGCAAAATCCAGGTATCCAGCTCCCTTATATAAAACGGTATAGCATTTGAGTGTCACCTGTGTACATCCTCCATATATTTTATTTGTTACATTATTTACAGTACTGGGCTTGAATCCATGGCCTTGGTTCTGCTAGGCTGGCAGTCTACCACAGAGCTACATTCCCTAAAGAAGGTCTCACCAAGGTGCCCATGTTGTCCTGGAACTTGTCATCCTCTTTCCTCAGGCTCCCAAATACCCCAGATTACAGGTGGGTACCACCATGCCAGCTGTTTCACATATGTTTGAAATCATCTCTAGATTACTTATAATACCTAATACAATGTAAATGCTGTGTGAATAGTTGTTCTATTGTATTGCTTATGGAATAATGACAAGAAAAAGCTCTATACAGTTCAAATGGACATGATTTTTTCTTTGAGTATTTTTGATTCACAGTTGGCTGAATCCATGGAGGCAGAACCCTAGAATAGAGGACCAACTGTATTTGCCTCCCTCCAATGCTAACAAAAGGTTGGCTCCCTTCCCCATCTTCCCCACACTGCCCCACTGACCAGGCCCACAGTGTTGAACAAGACGCCGGTGAAGGTAGGAAGTTCATTCAGAATTCGAAGGTACTGGAGCTTTGCCTGGATTGCAGAACCCTGTGAAAACAATCCACCCCAAAATATGAGAAGCCAAGGGACACAGAAAAAGCAAGCCCATGTTCTCAAAGAGGAGTCTCAATATCCTGGAACAGATCTGTGTCATGAAGCTACCGTGTATGAACATGCAGAGGGGCTGGGCCAAATGCAGGAAGGTTCCAGTCAGGATAGCTCTGACCTCTAGCACCCTTCCCTTTCTAAACTCTCCTCCCACCTCCTGATGTGCACTACTAAGGCAGCCAGAGTACTCATTTTGCTCATGGGTTAATTCCAACATTGTTTCCTAACTCTGACCTAAATTTGTGTCACTCTTGTGATACTTCAACTCCTCACTGCTACTCAAAATGCCAACTATCTTGCAGCTGGTGGGAGAGTATCTCACTCTAAGTTGCAAGTTTGATCTTCATTGGGCCTTCCTGGTTTCTATCAGCATCACAGAGCCAACTAAGTCAGACACCTAGGGGAGACACTATACTCCTCGTTCTTCCTGTCATCTGAGGGCCACTAGGCACCCAATTTTTTTTATGGCTGGCTCAGTCTACCCTGGGGGTGGAACTGGCACAGTATGCGGTGCAGGGGATTGAACCTAAGTCCTTGCACATTTAGCTAAGCTTGCCTACATAGGTACTTTAGACCACTGAGCTATCTCACTGGCCCAGGCACCCAGTTATCTTGGTTCTACACCCTAACTGTCTCTCTCCAACTTACGCACTCCTCTTCTCCTCCCAGTTATTGCTTTGGACATTCCCCATTGTGTCAGGGTGACAGCTGACTTAACCTCAATATTGGCATGCCCTTTCTTCAACTGCTTCCACATACCCTTATAGGAAGCTTCCTAAAACACAGTAAGTTTAATCACACTGGCTTCCTGCTTAAATTCTTTGATGTTTCTCTGCTGCCTACAGGATGAAGTATAACCTATTTCTAGGACACACAGGGCCATTCATCAGCTGGCTCCTGCCAAGCCAGCCTCTCCTCACCCTGGACCATTTTCCTGCTCCTTCCCTATTCCCTTACACAACTCTTGTGTACTTGCTTAGGCCCAAATACTTGCATTTCTTTCCTTGTACTATGGTCTCACTTATCTCTGGGCTTTTGTTGCAGATGGATTTCCCTGCCCAAGAAAGTCTTCCTTCCATGACCCACTCTCATCAACTCATTTATGCAGACTGTCCTTCAAAACCCAGCTCTGGCACCAAAGGCAACAACTTGTGGTCTTTTCCTCCTTTTCAGTGTCCTTCTGATTCCAGAGCACCCTCGTCTGCAGGGCTCTGCTGTGACTCATTACTCTGTTTTCCCACTATACTGTGCTGGGCTTGAGAGCCAAGACTGGGCCTTCATCTTTGTATCTTCAGGCACCATGCTAGGGTGTCTCCAAAACAATGTTAGCTGGGGACGCAGTGATAAGCACTGCTGTCTTCATCAAAGAAAGAAACAGTCTGATCAAATATGGACAGCAAGGTGAAAATGGCTTAACTTTCTGAGGAGATTCACATTTTAAAAGAGAAGCTGGTTGGAAATGCAAGAAATCTAGAGCGGGTAAAATATATGGGGTCACTCTGCCCCATGTGCACATCTGTGTGCTGATTCTAGTACCTTTCACCACCCTTCTGACTCTTGCACAGGAGACACGAGCACATGGAGCCTTAGAAACCCAGGAAGCAGCTGCAGAGCTAGCGGAGACAGGAAGAGAGGTCCCTCAGGGGCATGGTGTGTGCCAGTATGGCAGTGGCCTGATCCTTCAAATGGTTGCCCAATGACTCATTATCTAGGTTAGATTTTTGTTACATGAAAACTCACTCTCAGGTTGGCATTTTATCTCTCAGAATTCCATATATAGGACTTACTGGGAGACAGAGTAGTTATTTCCATGGAAAACATATGCCTCCAAGGTTCAGTGCTTTTTCATGATCAGCACTAATTGCAAAAGGGCCAAGAAGGATCTCTGACATTTGGTCCCCTTATCTTTGAGCTCTCAGAGCTCTCTTGGTGACATGTCACTGAACTACCGCTGGGAGAGACTCAGGCTGGAGAACCACACATCTTGCTAATTGCTCCCGTATGTGACCAAACTGGGTGTGCACCTGAGTAGTGGGGACCCCAAGAAGAACCACTCAGAAAGCCGCTTTGGCCTCTACAGCCTGAATATAGTACCCCATGGTTTCCTCTGGATACCTTGGTGCCACTAGAAGGATGTGTTTGGTGAGCCTTCAGCTGCTGAGAGAGAGATTTCCGAAGGTTCTTCTCTTTGATGCCTTGCAGGAGGGAAGGAGGAAGAAAGGGTTCCAGGCCCCACTCCTTCCTAGAAGCAAAAGAAATGTAAGAGATTAGTGAGAGACATAAAGTGCTGCAGAGATACTAAGATGATAAAACAGAAACTGACTGGGTCTGTGTTATGGTTTGTGTCTAGGTGCCCCCCCAAAGCCTCATGCAGTCATAGGGTGGCTTCTGTAATTTGTGATTGATTATTGTGGGTATGGGTGCTGGACCTCCCCTGGGGCAGGTGATTTGCAGTACAATGTAAGGAAGGAAGAGAAGTTAACTGCTTGAGCTGCTGCTATCTCTGTCTGAGCTCTTGCTCTTGCCCGCCTCCATGAAAGGTTGTTTTCTGCCATGTGCGGCTCTGTCTTGGAGCCAGCTGAAAATGGACTAAAACCTCCAGTAACGGTGAGCAAAATAAACCTTTCCTTCCCTAATTTGAGTGTCAGGTGTTTCCCTGAGCAATTAGAGAAGAGTAACTAAGACAGTTTGAGAGGCAGAGATGAAGGAGAGACATTGGGAGAAAGAGGAAGAGGCAGGGGTGCAAGGGGAGACTAGCGACAGTCCCCTAACAGAAACCATGGCTCTCCAGAGCATCATAACTTAGGTGTAAGGAGCTTTGACTCTTACTCCCATTGCATGGCCTACATTCCTGAAAAGCACAGCAGCGCTTAGCCCCTAAACCTTCTCCCTACACAGCTATCTGCTCCCATCCCAAAGGGCCGCAGCACAACTCACTCCACATTCTTGAGAGAGATCTTCTGGCTAGGCCGGGTGGCTGAGACAGTGATATAGATGTGGAGTGCAGCCAGGCCCAAAAGCATCTCTGGCTTGGGGTCCATTCCAAAGCGTTCTCGAATAACATCATTTCGACTCTGTGAGAAAGGGCAGCCCAAACCCATCATTAAAGGAGAATTCACTCTCCACCCCTTACCCCACCACGTACTCCCTTATATGTCATGATGTCAGTAAGTCGTGATAGAGCAAGGGGAGAGGAAAGTGCCGCCCCTGGGGAAGAGACAATAGAGGGCTTTTAGGTCACAGAAATGATGTTTGCCACACTGGGAGATACCGGCTAGGATAGTGGCTAGGATACTTCTCAGAGACAAGGGCACAAATAGCAAGGCACGAGTGGGAAACAAGTCCAGTTCACTGCACAAGTCAGACACGGAATCACCTCCTCTTTTTTTCCTGCTACAGAGAGCCTCCCCTGTTCTCTCTAGGGCCTATACTCACTCGCCTACTCAAACAAAGCTCTTCTATTAGTCTAGATAGGAGCACAGGGAGACACTGGAAGGGATTCTCCACATGGCTCTGACCCAGAAACCCACGATGATGGATAGATTGCAGGGATGTGGTAGATACTCTGTTCTTTGAGATCACAAGAACAGAACACCGAGTCATTCTTCCCTATGCTGGCCTAGAGGGCATTCCCTGGAGCTGCTGGCATAGCAGATGATAACCTCAAACTCTCTGAGGCAGATTCCAGCTATGGATGAAATTTCCCTCACAGTAGTTGCCCAGTTGGCTCAGGGGGAACCAAGATGGGATAAGGGACTAGGGAGCCATTGTGGTGTCACTGCAGCATGGGGAAGTGTAGAAAAGAAATACTTTGTCAGTGACCATCTATGTAGATTCCAATGGAATCTACCAAGCAAAAACAAACAAACAAAACTACTAAAACTAACAAGTGAGTATAGTGAGATTGCATATAAAAAGATTAACATACAAAAACCAACTGTATTTGTATGTGTTAGCCCCAAATATATTGAAAATGAAATTAAAAATCACAATCCTTAGGTGGGCCTTGTGGCCAGGTTTATAATTCCTGCACCCTGAGAGGCTGAGGCAGGAAGATTACAATTTTGAGGGCATCTTGGGCAACTTTAGGGTCTTAGTGAGCTCGTGTCTCAAAATTAAAAACTAGAAAATGACCTGTAGATATAGTTCTGTGCAAAGGTTCTAGGTTCAATCCTCAGCACCACGATCACCACCACCACACACAAAAAAGAGAACCAAAACAACAAATAGCTTATGATGGCATAAAAAATGTGAAATAGGGATAAATCTGACAAAATATGTTAAAAGACTTGTACACTGAAAGCTAAGAAATGCTGCTGAGAAAAATAAAAGGAGATGCAGTTCAATGTAGAAATACTGTGTTCATGAGTCAGAATACTCAATATTAAGATGTCAGTTCTCCCCCAACCAATCTATAGATTCAACACAATCCAGTGCAAGTTGCACCAGATGTATGTATTAATTTACTTACTTACTTATGGATATTTTCTCTTTCTTTCTTTCTTTCTTTCTTTCTTTCTTTCTTTCTTTCTTTCTTTCTTTCTTTCTTTCTTTCTGTCTTTTTAGACAGGGTCTCACTATGCAGTTCAGGCTGGCCTTGGGTTCACTTTGTAAGCTAGGCTGGTCTCAAACATGAAATGATCCTCCTGCCTTTAGGCTGGACTCGAATTTGTGATCCTTCTGCTTCAGCCTCCCACAGTACTGGGATTATACATGACTGTAGCATTAGACCTGGCTCACATCAGGTTTGTAGTAGAAAATGAGAAACTGGTTCTAAAATTCGCATGAAAATACAAACGACCTACATAAACTAAAATAACTTTGGAAAGAAAGAATAGATTTGGATAACAAATACTACTTAATTTTAAGACTTATAGGCTGGGCACAATGGCACATGCCTATAGTCCCTGCACTCAGGAAGCTGAGGCAGGAGGGTTTCCGTGAGTTTAAGGCTAGCCTGGGTTACACAGTGAGTTCAAAGCCACCCTGAACTATATAATGATACCTTGTCTCAAAAGGACAAGAAAAAAAGATTTATTATAAAGCTATAGTAATCAAAAGACTGTGATGCTGGAACAAAGATAGATAAGTAGATCAATAAAATGAATGGAGAGTCTAAAATAGAAATAGAGCTGCACACACATGAGCGACTGAATTTTTGTGTATGATATTGGGGATTGAATCCAGGACGTTTGCACTGAGGTATATCCCTAGACCACTGTCATTTTTATTTTGAGACAGGGTCTCACTAAGCTGCTACATTGCCCAGGCTGGGCTTGAATTTATGATCCTCCTGTCTCAACCTCCTAGAGTATGAGGATTATAGGTATGTAACACCACACTCAGCTTAGACAAGTGATTTTTGATAAACTTACAAAGGCAATTCAGTGGAAAAATACTTTTTTTTTTTTTTTTTTGGTCTTTTTGAGACAGGATCTCTATGCAGCTCAGGCTGGCCTTGAGCTCACTTTGTAGAACTTGCAATGATCCTTTTGTTATTCAGCCTCCTGAGTGCTTGGATTACACACATGCAACACCACAAGCAGCTGAAAAAGGACGTTCTTTTCAACAAATGATGTTAGAATAATCATCTGCCTGTACGCCAACACATGTGTGTGTGACATGTACACATACAATTTGATGTATATCTTGCACAATATATGAAAATCAAAATAGATCATAGACCTAAATGTAAAACCTAAAATAATAGAAATTCTGGAAAAATAGAAGATCCCTATATCTTGAATTAGAAATAGATTTTTTAGATATGGCATCAAAAGCACTGTCTATAAAAGAACAAATTAACAAACTGGAGTTCATCAGAATTCAAACAACTGCTCTGTGAAAGACACTGTTTATAGACTGGGAAAATCATTACAAAAATTACATATCCGACAAATGACTTGTTTCCGCAATACATAAAGAACTCTCAAAGCCTGATGATAAGAAAACAAACAACCCAACAAAAAAGCAGGCAAATGATTTAGACAGACATTTTACCAAAGAAGATGTACAATAGCAAGTGATCATGTGAAAATTTGCTCAACATCATTAGTGAAATGCAAATGGAATTCATAATGCTGCCATACACTATTAGAATGATTGGAATAAACAATCTGTAATAGTACCACTAATGTGGACAAGAATGTGGAGAAACTGGAACTCTCATACATGATTAGTGGGAATGTAAGATAGTACAACCACTTGTAAAATAGTATGGGATTTTCTTTAAAAGAAACTAAAGAAAGATACATCTATTGCATGGTCAAACTTCCATTACTAGTTATTTACCCAAGAGGCAAGAAAACATGTCCATACAAAGATTGTACACAAATGTTCATCATAGAAGCTTTATTTGTCATAGCCAACATCTCGGAGATACCCCAAATGCCCATGAATAGGTACATAAACTCTAGTACATCCACACCATGGAATACTGCTTGACAATAAAAACAAATTAATTATTAATACATGCAACATTATGGGTGGATCTCAAAGCGATTATGCTGAGCAAAATAAGCCAGACCAAAATAAGTCTACATACTGTATAATTTAATCCATGTAAATTCTAGAAAGCAAAAACAAATCTATAGTGACAGAAGGCAGGTTACTGATTGCCCAGTACTTGGGGACAAATACAATGGTGCTGAAGAAACTTTTTGGGATACTGGATATGTTTAATACTTAGATTGTGGTAATAGCTTCACACACATAAAAATTTATACTATAAATTGTATTTGTTTGTTTGTTTGTTTGTTGAGACAGGGAACAGGATCTCACTGCACAACTCTGGCTGATCTTAAACTCATTGTGTAGCCCAGGTTGGCCTGGAAATCGAGGTGACCCTCCTGCCTCAGCCTCCTAAGTACTGGGATTACAGGTGTGAACCACCACACCTGGCTATACTGTGCATTTTACATGCATGTAGTTTTTTTGTGCTAATGAGGCCTAAATAAAACTGTTAAATATAAAAAAGAAGGGATATATCTGAAGTCCATGCTATCACAAAAGGAGGAATAAGCAGATGTGGTCTTACCAGCAAATGTCAAAATGAGGCTAACCATACCACTGAAGCTTGAGTGAAGAAACAGGGCAAGCAAATGAGAACTAAACTTGAAAAATTCATACAGCAACTACACAGCTCACTGCTTCTTAGGGTAGGGACAGGGGCAACTATAGGTAGGAAAAAGACAGGGTGAAGGCCTTACTGATCTTTATTCAAAGTGAGACAGTTTCCACCCGCCAGACTCCAGCATTTAGAAAGGTAGCTACCTTTCTAACTCTCTGAGGAGTTAAAAAGACAAAGGCAGCTAAACTCAAACAATTAGGTAGACAATAGTAAAAACTCAGGACCTGGAAGTTCTTTGTTTTTTTTTTTTTTTTAAGATTTTTTTTTTTTATCACTTTTAATAAAAAGGACCTGGAAGTTCTTAGGTAGCAAACTAATATAAAAATTACAAAATTTCCTTTTACTTAATTTTTAAAGCTCACTACTTGTTCTTAAAAGCCCTCACCCATAATTTTTTGGGGAGTACCAAGAATTGAACTCGGGAACTCGCACTTGCCAGGCAAGCACTATGCCACTGAGCCATATACCCAGCTCCACATCTATAATGTTAGCCTCCACCAGGAACTGGGAAAAGGTCTCATATTCAGAAGGAATCCATGATCACAATCCAGGAGCCTATGAGGGACGGGAATCTCAATAGAAAGTGCTCAGACAAGGGATCCACCACAAATTTATGCTGGAGTAGCTGTCTATCATCTCTCTTCCTCCTTCCCCACATTCAAGTAAATTGTCTTCTACATTTTAAACCATGTCTTCAGTTCTTTACCTAAACCAGGTTTTAGCTCACCATGTCTTCAGTTCTTTACCCAAACTGGGTTTTAGCTCACCAGAGCTGCGTGCTCCAGCAGAGTGGTGGTGTGTCGCACTAGAGCCATGGCTCGCTGTCCACTCCTGGATGATGCAGTGTGGCAGAGTGCATCATGGTGTACATTGTTACTCTAAAAGGTTGGTCAAGAGACTTGGACTGAGAAATGTTTCTACCATTTTAGGCTGTCTGAAAGGCCAGAAAGGACAGCCATGGTGTCTCCATAGCATGTCTCCCAGACTACCATCAGAGATAGGTGAAGTTTGAGGCCTTTTATTTTTCTCATTAAATGTTGTGTTGTGTTGTGGGCACCTAAAACTCAACATATCCCCAAATGAACTCAACTTTTCAACCTCAGTCCACTCCCTAATCTGAGAAATGATATCACTTCTATCAGACACTCATAAAGCCAAAGCATATCAATGCTGCTTTTTAAATCTCTCTTCAATCCTATTCTACCCCACTCTCACATCCTGGATTCTGACTCTCATCATTTCTCCTCTGGATACCTGCCATAGCTCCCTAGCTAGTGTGCTTCCTGGACACTGCATGCTCCTCAAAATTGCTCATCCAACTGGCACATTCTCCTTTTGTCTTTTCTGTGCCCCCACCTTCCAGGAGAGTTTCCTTACTTTGGCTGTACATTAGCATCACAGGAGGAATTTAGAAAATGTCAGTGCTTGGGTCCCCCTTCTACAGATTTTGATCGAATCAGACATGGGTGGGGTGGATCAAATTTTTCAAGGCTTCCCAGGTAATTCTAATGTGTGGCTAGGGTCAAAAGCCAGTGATTTCCACAGTAGTTTGGTAACAGTATCTTATGGAGGGCTTGTTAAAATATCACTGTGCTCTACCTCCAGAGTTTCTGACTCTGGGTCAGGGCCTGAGAGTTTGCATCTCTAGCAAGCTCCTGACTGATGTTCATGCTACCAGTTCAGTGATGAGATTTTAAGAATCAATGCCCAGTGTTGTATAGATAGATCAGTGTCATAAGCATCTGCCTGGCAAACACAAGGTCCCGAGTTTGATCCCTGATACAGAAAAAAAAAAAAAAAAAGTATCAATGCCCAGCTTCCATAAAATAAAGCTTGTGCTTGCCATGCCTGTCATTATCTGCATTCTGTCTCTTCAACTCATTTAACACTGCTCCTTACATTATATCTTGTATTGCAGTCATAAGTTACTCACAGTTATCCCATCATGCCACACTGTCTCAAGCCACCATGCCTTGGTAAATGCCAAGACTCCTTGCTTAGAGTATGGCCCTGCCATTCCTCCTCTCTACACAGCAAACTCCCACTCATCCTCTTCAGATAAAAGTATGCGTGCATCTTTTGATCTGTGGAGCTGTCATTGTCTTTCTCCCACTCAGAGCTGGCAAACTGCTTCCTGTGTGCCCTCACCGACATTGAACTCTGTTACCAGCCTGTTTATTTACGCATAAAGAAGCTCTGATGGGCCAGGACAATTCTTTCTTAACCTCTGACTGCCACTACCTGGAGTAGGGCCTGGCCTGGAGGAAGTGCTCTGTAAATATGTCTGGATGATGTGAATTTGGAATTATCTCCTTACTGGAGCTACTAGATATTAGAAATAGAGACTCTGCTAAAGCTGAAGTGGGCTTGTGAAACCTTAAGATCCTGTGAAGGTTCCACAATTACCAGGCTTACACATTCCTCAAAACTGATGAGTTCTTTGTGGACAAGTAGGGCTTTTAGCCACAGCCAGCTCAGGTCACTAGGCCAGCCAAACTGGCCATGGATTATAATGGCAGAAGAAAAAGAAAGATACTTCAGAGCTACCTGAAAGTTGGAAAAACTCACATACAGACTTTGTTGTGATGGCAGAATAGCCTGCTTACTTGTTTGTCCACTGGTCTGTCTGCCTGTCTGTCTGCGTATCCCCATGCCAGACTCTACCTGGATGTATAGGTACTCAAAGGCAGCAGGATCCCGACGCAGTAGCTCCACAGGGTCTTTGGGAAAGAAGCTTATTCGGAAGAGGCATTTCATTCCATGATAGTGTGTCCGCTGAACCACCTGAGTCACAAGGATGAGATGTGGGAGAGAGACATCCAGAATCAAAGACTAGGGTGGTGGGCACTCAACTTGGCAGGTCCTTAAAGTGGGTTTGGGGCAGAGTTGGGCTGTTGCCTCCCATTCTGTCTCTCCCCTGACAAATTCGTAATCAGTAATGCCTTCTGATCCAAGGTTCCATTTTCGTTGGTTTCACTTACCTGTAGCCACTCTTGAACTTAAGCTATTTAAATAGAAATTTTCAGAAATAAATCATTTGTGAGATTTATTTATTTATTTTTGGGTACTGGAATCAAACTCAGAACCTTACAGTTTCCAGGAAGGTACTTGTGCGGTTGACCTATATCCCTTGCCTTAATTCCTGTGAATTTTAAATAACTTTTACCATGAACTATTTTCAGAGTTGTAATATTTTATTATTAGTTTTTGTTAATATCTTTCTATTCCTCGCATAAATTAAACTTTATCATAGGTATGAATGTATATGATTCAACAGGATGTATAGGGTCCTCTATGGTCTGCAATTTCAGGTATTTGTTATGGGTCTTGGACTGTGTCCCTTGTGGATAAAAGGGGACTATAGTACCTTAGGAGAACATGATGTGGAATCAGGTCTTTTCTACCCTTCTCATTGAAAGTGATGTATTTTTATTATTTTATTTTATAGTTTTAAAATCTTTTATTTATTTGGCACAGGATCTCACTATGCAGCTCAGATTCTTAGTGATCCTCCTGTCACAGCCTCCCCAGCACTGGGATTACAGGATTGTGCCACCATGTTCAGTTCTGGCATGTCCAGTGTTCCAGGGACAGCATGACATGTGGTACTGGTGATTGAAGCTGGGTTCTTGCACTTGCCAGGCAGGTGCTTAGACTGCTGAACTACCTCCCCAGCCCAAAATGATGTATTTTTAAACTAGAAACCCAGGATATGATTCATATGGGTCTAAGTGCCAAGACAGTGGTGAAGAAGAGAGCTCTCCCAGTGAACTTTGTAGGCTCTTTTTGCTGTGGAGCTCAATCTCATAGTGTACAGAGGGGCTCAGCTTCAAGCACAGAAAATTGCTAATTAGAGGCCAGAATGAAAATTGCATTTAGAGCTATAGATGAAGCAAGTTGGCAATATACTGGCAATCACTGAAGAAGGGGATGGGTTATGTACAATATTCCTTTTACTTTTGTGAATGTTTGAAAATTTTCATAATAAAAAGTTTTAAGTTGGGTGTGGTGGCACATACTTGCAATTCTAGCATTTGGGAGGCTGAGGCAGGAAGCATCACTGCAAGAGTTTGAGGCAAGCCTAGGCTACGTAGGGAGTTCAAGGCCAGTCTGAACTGCATAGCAAGACCCTGCCTCAAAAAGAAAAGAAACTTTTGTACCTCCCAAGGTCAGTCAAATACCCTCAGGGTTTACTTTGAAACCATGTATAGTGCTTTGTAGAACTGTTGTAAAATGTAAAGCTAGATTAGTATGCTGAGCTATAAAAGGCTTAAATCAACAGCTTCCAACATTGCCAGTTCTGCCAATATTCCATTGTGATTATAGAATACTAGACTATGTATACAACTACTCTCTCTTAGTTCAATGAGAAGAAATTTTTATATCATTAATGATTAGAAAAATTATCATGTCTACATCCTGTGCTCTGTATAACTACTGTGAGGACAACAATATGCATTGTATCAATTATTGGGAATGTACTACTAATGTGATTTGAAAATGTCACATTGTTATTTCTTGTTAAAAGTAATAAAAAAGAAAATAAAAAGTCTTAGATCCCATTTGATATTGCATTATTTTTTCTTTTGCAGTACAAAGGATTAAACTCAAGACCTTGCGCTTGCGAGGCAGGCACTTATGCTACTGAACTATCTCTGTGATCCCTTAGATCCCATTTGGAAAAGAGACTAATTAGATACAAAGGGCTTCTTGAAGCCTCCAGCAGAGTGGAGCTCTTAAGCCTTCCTCCAAGTAGGACATCACCAGTGAGCTCTGGATTGCATGTGGCTGGCAAGTGAATTTGAAGATTCTTTCTCTCCAAAAATCCTTTAATTTTTCTTCTGATTTTTGTTTTATTTTGTTTTTGGAGAAACTGTCTCACTGTGTAGCTCAGACTGGCCTTGAGCTCACTGTGTACCTCAGGTTGCCCTCAAACTCATGCTGGTTTTTTTACTTTGGCCTGCACCACCATACCTGACTTGATTTTGAATTTTATTTGGCTTCTGTGTAGGTTCTGAAAATGTATTCTTCCCAGCTACCGCTCTTCAACTCCTTCCCACCTTGCCTGGGTATACTGACTGGCCCTGTTTGCCTCTCTGATAATTCTTGGAGCTCCCCCTTGGGGAAATCCTGTCCAGCAGTCTTGGCTCTCTCCAGCGTTTTCCCACATGGTATTCTGGGTACTGTGTTATCACTACTCTGCATTCTTCCTGCTCAGCAACCCAGACTGATGGTCTTCCTGCCCTCTTTAGGTCACAAAGAGCATAGCCAAAGGCCCTTCGGAGTTGTGTAGTAACAGGTAAGAAACGTGCCTTCTGGGAGCTGGCTGGGCATATCATCATGAATTTCTCAAATACGAAATGCCTTGGATTCTCTTCTGTAGTACCAGCCACATGCAAATCTATGAAGTCAGGCTAAGGGAGTTACTTACATAAGCCAGGGGTTGCTTGTCTTGGAGCAGCAGGAACTTGTGATTCTGTTCTGGACCAGCATACTCGAGGACAAGAGCAAAGTGCTCAATATACCTTAAGGAGAGACGGTCCTGTAATGTCACCATCACATCCTATGGAAGAAAAAGAGCCTTGAACGGTGATGTTCTTGCTCTGAACTGTTGTCAGCATCAGACACATGGAGGGCGCTTTGGAAACAAAGCACAATGGTCCAATAGAGCAGGACTAGACACTAGCCTAGATGGTGGCCCAAACCTTGTGCTTCAAGATGAATAAGAGAACCATAAGTGCTGCACATATGCATGGGCCCTGGGGAACACCAAAGGCACAGGGGAGTGAAGGCAGCATTCCTGAACTTCACCTGGCAGACAGATGGTACCAGAAAGCCATGTCTCTTTCTCCTTCCTTCCAGTCAATAACTTGTTTCCTGAGTGCCAAGTGCAGTGCTGGTCCTTTCCTCATCTCCTCTCCTAAGTCACAATGTCCACTGGGATCTGTCTGTCAACTCTTTAGTTAGGAATTAACAAAAGCAACTGCCACATCTACATGATTACAGTAGATTGTTTCTAGATTCATAATCTAAATCAAATGACTTCATTTACTGGTATAATGTTCATTTTTGACCATAGCTGGCTTTTATAGACAATCAATTTAGTAACTTGAGAAATGTGTCCAGGCAGAGGAACTGTGTCACGTGTCTGGTGTACAGTCATAAATCTGACTACTTCTGGGCTCCGTCTGCTCTGCTGCCCTACTTTTAATACTAGGGCGTCTGGAAACGTATCGGTGGGGGCTGCCCAAATGTCAGTTTTGAGACTTCTGCTATTCATTTGCAGTGACTTTGGCCTATTCTCTGTATTCCAACGTGTGTATGTGTGTGTGTGTGTGTGTGTGTGTGTGTGTGTGTGTGTGTGCATGCGCATGTGTCCATGGAGTCAGCATCTCCCAAGCTTGCCCCTCCACCAAACCTGGAAAGAAGCAGGCATAGGAATATAAGGCTCTCTGACAGAGCTGCCAAAAAAGCCCCTCGGTGAACACTGGAAGATATTTAGCCATTCGGATGGGAGACTGGAAATTGATGGGTACTTGAGAAGATCTCTTTGCATTCTCCAAGTAGTCACAGAAATGCTGGTTAGTGTCACTGGATCTCTCACAGGGACAGAGAAAATTTTCTTTGCAGTTCAGCT
>PVKN010003199.1:0-38398 GCA_004027915.1 Capromys pilorides | reverse complement strand
AGTAAAAACTTATAAAACCTTAATATTATTTTCTGGAGTGTGGTACTTCACTCTTTTCCTACACCCTTATTCATACTGCCTGCATTTGTGCTCTGGATCCTGGTGCTGGAGGTCCAGATTCTAACTTTGCTACTTACTGTGTGTTACTATGGGCAAGATATCTAACCTTTTGTTGCCTTAATCTTGAGTATGTATATCATGGGGTTGTCACGAAGATTAAATTAGATTTCTTAATACATCTGAAGTGTTTAGAATAGTACTTGGCACATAATAGTATTAATTTAAGTAACTATTATCAATACTGTCAGAAAACAAATTAATAAATTGTTAGGGCTCTCCAATTTTTCCCTCAAGTATCCTTTGCTAGATAATTCGCACCTCTCCATGCTGCATCTTCATTCTCTGATCAGAGACCTTTTCCTTATAAGGAAACATTGTACTAGTATCATATCCCTCCCTTGACACTGCCAGCCCCCACCCTTGGGTGCTGCAGGTCCGATCACAGTCAGGTGGCTCTCCTTTGATGCCAAGACTTTGTTCAGGTAATCTCCCACAGATTGTCAGGCTCAGCAAACCACTTGCAATGGGTTGTTAATCTCACTCTCTGTGTCATTTAGTCATGGAAGAGTAGAATAGTACCTTTACATCAGAGCCAAAGCTGTTTCTTCATTCCCTACTTAATTCTGAAGTTTCTGTTTACATTTCGGTTAGGCTGGCCCTGGCTCAGTCTTGGTTTAGTATATTCTAGATTCACTTCCTGTCCAGCATCAACTATTGTCAAAAACGACACCTATCTTGTTGTTCAGCCTGTGTTTCTGAAGCATTTATTAAGCGAAAAATGGAGAGGAACAGAGGGAGAGAGTGGAAGAGGGATAGAAGAAGGGAGGGAAGGAGGAAGGGAGGGAGAGAAGGAGAGACAGACAGAGAAAATCCATTTTAAAAATGGAGAAAAGATCTAAGTAGAAATTCCCGAAGAAGATAAATAGCAAGCATGTGAAGAGATACTTAACATCATTATCTATGAGAGAAACTCAAAACCACATGAGATGCTACTTCACAACTAATAGAATGACTGTATTCTAATAGATTATAAGAAGTGTTCAAAAGGATATAGAGTAATTGCAGTGCTCATGCACTGCTAGTGGGAATATAAATGGTGCAGCCTCTGTAGAAAATAATCTAGCAATTCCTAAAAAGATTACACATGTGACCCAGGCTACCACATTACCCAGCAATTACGTTTGCACATATATACCCAAGAAAAATAAAAGCATACATCCACTTAGAATCTTGTGCATGCCACCAAGAAGGAACACACTGAGAAAGAAGCCAGGAAGTCAATACTATTCACAATAGCCTCAAAAAGATTAAATATCTAGGTATTAACTGAACCAAGGGGGTGAAAATCTCTACAATAAAAACTATAGTACTCTGAAAAAAAAGATCAAAAAGGACACCAGAAAATGGAAAGAAGCCCTGCATTACTGGGTAGACAGAGTAAATATTGTTAAAAATACTATCAAAACTGACATATAGAATTAATACAATTCCAATCAAAATACTAACAGCATTCTCTACAGGTGTAGATAAAACAATACTATAATGGAATGGAACCAAAAGCAAAACAATCCTGGACAGCACAATCCCAGGAGGCATCACAATCCCAGAAGACATCACCATCCCAGATCTCAAGCAATATTATTACAAAGCTACAGTGACTTAAAAAAATCCAGCATGGCACTGGCACAAGAAGCAGACATCTGAATCTATGGAACAGAAAAGAGAATGCAGAAACAACCTCAGGTGCATTTAGCTGGATGAACAAAAGACCCAGAAACATACACTGGAAGAAGGAGAGCCTCTTTAACAAGTGGTTCTAGCAAACTGGCTATGCATACCAGAAGATTAAATCTAGACCCATGTCCCTTACCAGATTTCAGTCCAGAGTTGGTTGGTTGGTTATGTGCATGGTGGCCTGGGAAGGAGACATGGCAGAGAAGCGACAGCTCTTGGCACAGCAGTGGAAAACAGAGGGATCAAGAGAGGAAGGAAGGAGAAAGATAGATCCTTCAAACCACACTCCCAGTGACCCACCTCATCCAACCTGACTTCACTTCCCAAATTACATTTAGCTCTAAACTCTTCAGTAGACTAACCCACTCTGATGAGTATCACACCCTCATGATTGTCACCTCCCCAAAGCCCCAGTCATGAATGCATGAGGCTTTGGGGGTATATCTAGATATAAACCATAACATGGGGCTGGGCAGACAACTCAGCAGTCCAAGCATCTGCCTGGGAAGCACAAGGACCAGGGTTTGATCCCCGGTACTGCGTGCCATGCCAACCTTGGAACCCCAGGCATGCTGTGCTAGCCACCGAAACCTTAGGCATGGTGGTGCACACCTGTAATCCCAGGGCCCAAAAGGCTGAGACACTAGGATCACTATAAGTCCAAGCTGTGTAGTGAGACCTCGTACCAAATAAATAAATAATTTTTAAAAATCTAAACCATAACATGTATCCTCGCTTGAAACATTCTTTGCATTCCTATTGGGCAGTAGTGCAGATTAGGTATCACTGGATCTTTCTGGATGAATGAGGTTTGAAGAGAAGATCTGTCACTGCTTCTCTTTGTGGGCAGGGCTTCTGGAGAAGAGTGGAGTTGCATGGCCCATATGTATCATAGCCTGGCACATGGGAATGTGACCTGTAGTCTTTGCAACCAGCCAATGTGACCTGGTCATTGGACACAGAACTCAGGAGCAGAACAGGTGGGCCCCTTCCAGCGGAGAACACATTTGAGAAAAGACTTCTCAAGTAGGCTTGTACTTCATGCTGCTCGAGCTTCCATCTCTGCTCTCTTGCAGGGGCTCCCTTGGGCAACTGGCCTTGGTAAGCTTCTCCGCATTTTTAGGGCTCAGATGAGGTTCATTCATGACATGACAGGAAAGGAGTTAATGCTAGCACAAGTGACGGTCATAATGAGGTAATGGACAGCGAGTCCTATCCAGATTTTCATAGTATTCCTAACTGGTGTTTTGCTAATCAAAGTAGAACAAGCTTACAGAAAGAAACAACAGTAAGCTGTAAGAACTCCTACCCCCGGGGCCCTTCCGGAAGACAACCGATGTTAGTTCTTTTCTTTGCTCTTTATCCTCATTTCTCTAAATGAAGCACTGCTACTGCCATTCCTTCATTACCAATGTTGGCACGCTCTCAACTTCCTGCTGAGCTAGTTGAAGATTTAGCACCATTGTATGACTGACCTTTTTTGGTTACCCTAGCAATTTGTGCAATGTATTGGCACTTGCATGTCTGTGTTTCATCAGTTATCAGTTTCATCACAGAACCTGATACTGGCACCTTCCCCTTGCCTTCAGCTCTTTTTCCCACCCAACACTTTCACCAAGCAGTGTTTTGGTAAAACATTTCGTCCTTATTTAAAAATCTCTTGTCTTAAAAAGCAAGATGATGTGGAAGCTGAAACTAATTTTTGTTGAGGATTTACCTTGTGCCAGGAACTGTGCATGCACCATCACATATAATCCTCATAGTGCTCTTGAGAAGGAAATATTGGGCTTCCAATTTTAGACATGAGAAAGCTGTGATCAGACCACACATTTGGTAGGGGACCAAACTGAGATTTGACCCAAAGTCCCTATTCTTTTTCCAGAGCTCTGCACACTCTTCAGTTTCAGTTTCAACTGCAACTTTTTAAGTCCCTTTCTATGGCCATGATTTACACTGAAAGTCATTATCTATTTTGGGAAACCCACACTGATTCTAGCTCATTCACTCACAGGGCCCCAAGAAAGGGCGACTTGAGAGAGAACTGAAGGCAAATGGGCCATCCTTAAGGAGTGTAGCTCCCTCACCCATGTTTCTCATTGCTGGGATAAAATACGTGACATCCAAAATTAAAAGAAGAGAAACTTATTTTAGCTTACAATTTGTAGAAATTTCGGTCCATAGACCAGTGGCTCCAAGGGAGGGCTGCATGGCAGACGAGAAACGGGCTTTTTTGTGCTTTCCCTTTCATTCCATACAGACTGCAAGCCTATTGCGTGACGCCGTCCACATCCTGTGTTGGGCTTCCCCTTTCAGAAAGTGTTTCAGCCACGTGTAGAGCTATTCTAATCCAGAAGGGGGCTAGTCTACTTATCATGCCTTGAATCCAGCATCACATACCCATGATCCCACCAATTCCCAAAAACCTTATCTATGCACACATGAGGCTTTGGGGGTACATCTAGATATGGGCCACGTAGTGGAAGAATGGATCATCTGGGTGGGCTTGACGGCTCAGTTGTCTGGCAGGCCACTCCACCTGGTGACCTCAGGCCTTAGCCTTTGGAAGGCAGCACAGAAGCTCCAGGTGGTGGTCCCTGAGGTGATCCTGATGTTACAGCACCACTGAGCCTCTCATAGCCAGCATGCTGCCTTTGACACGAGAAGCAAGTTCAGAATTCTGAAGGTTAAAGCTGACTCAGGCCATGGCTCTGGAATTGTGGTCATAGACACATGTGGGAAATTCCCAAATTGACTTTCCCACAGAGCTGTTTTGGAGTAGGGGACAGAAGGAGGCCAGGGGTGGAGAATGTATTTTAGTTATTTATTTGATTAGTATTTATTAAATTGGTGGACTGTTTTAACCAGAGGCTGTAAGTGGGATTTCCCCAGGGGTCACTTCTGGGCATATAGAAGAACCGGGAGGTCAAAAGGCCCAAGCTGTTTTCTATTCTGAGAAGGGAGAGGCCACAATAACATACAGCAGACTATCCCAGATTCTTTCTATTCATCTTTAGCTGCTGTCACAGAAAAACCTTTGGACTTCCCCACCCACCGACCTTCCCTAAGCCACATCCTCTGGGTTCTTCCCTTTTGTTGGTGCTCCAGTCAGCTATCCCAGCTAGCAGTCATTTCAGTCCTTCCATCGCCTTTCTCCTTGCTCACTGGCCCACTCCTTCCAGAAACAATGCCTCCAGAAGTCCTTCAATGTTGATTTTCAGTTTCTGTTCCATTCCCCCTTTCTGCTGTCTCCTTAGTGACTCCAAGCCTCTTTAGCATGGGCATAGATGATTGGTTTCTTCAGTGACTCTCTGGGGCTTCAGGTATATCTCCCACCCCACTGGCCTGGCCTGTGGCGATCTTGTCACCACTGCTAGATGAATCTGCCTCCACATTATGAGTTCAATGTTCCCTTTCCCAGGGCTTCTGTGCTGCTTTTCTACTATAAAACTCAAATTCCACAGCTTGGCATTCAGGGGCCAAACTACCTGCTCTGTACCTTGATTTCCAGGGTTAGCTCTTGTCACTT
Organism: Capromys pilorides; assembly: GCA_004027915.1. Classification (NCBI taxonomy): domain Eukaryota; kingdom Metazoa; phylum Chordata; class Mammalia; order Rodentia; family Capromyidae; genus Capromys; species Capromys pilorides. Next base: position 33,078 of record PVKN010003199.1, on the reverse strand, counting down.
TCCTATGGGATGGAGAATAACCCCTCACCTCTGACTCCTCCTCTTCATCTTCTTTTCTGATGTTTTCAGTGTACATTTCCAATTCATGCTAGTTACATTAGCTTAGGGGAATTTGTATATAAATATAGCATAAGTTGATCATTTTCAGTCCTGTTACTGCCCACATAGACACAGCTGCCTCCTTGACTGTATTCTTTCCCATCTCCAAGAAATCTGCCTTTTTGCTTTTCCCCATCTCTAGACAGAGCATTTCTTGAAGCTATGTCTGGTTTACTTGTGCTATGGCAGCCCAGGAGGGTGACTAGGACATCAGAGGGTCAGGACTTGTTTGATGAAGGAATGAAAGATGAGTGTGACGAAGACATCACAAGATGCCTTCTGCCAAGTAATTGTGTAGGGGCCTCTGTCACTGGCCAGCTGGTTATCCTTGAATAAGTCTCCCCGCCTCCCGGACACCCAGTCTTCTGTAGGAGCCTTAGACTTGCAGCCTGAGGGGCCTTCAGGCCTGTTTTGTTGAAATGACTTAAAATGTCTTTATGTGGGGTATGTGCACCCCAGTTCCCCAATCTCTTCCTATTTTCTGCCACTGCCCCACTTTCCTCACTTTCATTAGCTGCTGGAGGCCTAAAGGCACTTTACTCACCTTTCAACTTAGGAACAGCTGGAATTTTATGTCTGACCTACTTTGAAATGAAAATTGCAAGTGCTTTGTTTAAGTGGCTTTCAATGTCACCTAAAGGCCAAGAATATAGCTCAGTGATATAAGCACCTCCCTGGCAAGCACAATGCCCTGAGTTCAATTCCTGGGACCAAAAGTAAAAAAAACAAAAAAACAATGTCACCTAAAGTACAGCAGTCAGGCGATACTGACTTCTGATTTTGCCCTCCTAAAAGAGCCCACCAAAGAACAGTGGTGTGTGCTTTTAGTATCGCTGACTTTGGCAGTCAGCTGCAGAGGGAGACGTTATTCTACTGAAAGTGATTGTCTTTCCATAACCCGGCACAAGTGGTGCCCTTTTACAGTCTAGAAAGGACCAAGCATAGATGCCATGGGCAGCCAGCTGGGCACACACAGAAGGCATTGGTTGGAGGCATAAAGTGAGAATTTAGCGCAAGCTGCCTGGATGGTCCTTTCTAGGACAAAGTGCTGAATGAGGAGTGTGTGTGCTATGTGGCATGGCCTGCACGGGACTCCCAGAGATGGGCACAGAGGGCTGGGCAGGGCAGAGTGGCATTCTCGCCACTGAGACTCTTTGCATTAGACAGTCCAAAGGGCCACATGGGCTGAAAATCTGCCTGGCCACAGGCTGGCAGAGCATAGCTTACTGAAAAATGCTAGCCAAACACAGCAGCAGCTGGAAGGTACTGGCCCAGCCTGGACAACGACTGAGCTCTGGCATGGTTGGGCAGCATCTGAGTAGGAGGTACTGTGAGTTGGGAGGTGGGGAGTGCCCAGCACTGGGTAAAGTGGAACTGCTGACAGCTTATACAACTCCAGAGCTGTGGTCAGTAGGTGTATGTGTAGCCAGGCTGCCCCTAAACTCAACTTTGAGGCACTGTCTAGGTAGGGGTTGCACAAATGCAAGTCTACCTAGATGAAGTAGTCATAGGCAATGAGGCTAAGGGGTGGGATGGGAGGTGAGAGAGGCAAGGGGGGAGGAAAGACTTGTTTCTGACTAAACTGTTTTATGTACCTGGAATAACTCCAGGAGGCTTCCAGGGAGGAAGGGGATTGAATCTATGAGGTTTTGCCTCCATTTGTGTCCTTTTCTGCTAAGCTTTTATGGAGTCAGAGGACAAATCCCTAGTAGTCTTGTTCATCAAAATCAGAGTAAAGCAGGTGGACTTTGCCAGGAAACTCTACAGAATGTATTGCAAAGCCCTGGAGAAACAGGTTGAGATTTTTTGCTGCTATTGGTTTCCTTTGCATGATTGCCACCAACTCATTCCAGCCAGGCGCTGTGTGAGACACTTAGCAGTGCTATGCTGTGAGGGGGAGCAAACCGCTGCATGGGGCTGTGAGTCTGTAAAGGCACCACAGGCTTGGAGGGCAGGGTTAGGCAGAGTTTGCCTGTGGCTGTGAGTGAAGATTGTGAACACCACGAATGTGCTATAGTGTTTGGTATGACTGTGGGTGTGCTGTGATGTGTGTATATTTATGACATAGCTGTGGGACCTGGATGTTGCTGGAATATATGGGTTTGTTATATGGAGTTTAAAGTCAGAATACTCTGGCGGTGACAAGGACAAGCATGGTGGTAGGAAACCAGAAGCTTCCTGTGTTTTCTAGAGGGGAGGGTTGGGAACTGCTGTGGCCTGGCAGAAGCTCGTGGCCACTATGCCTCCTCTAGCTGGCTTGTACTATTTAGGATGGAAGGCAGAGGAGACCACATGTCAATTTGTGCTGGCATCCTCAGCTGCCCCCAGTGTCCTTGAAGCCACATTTCTCCATAGTGGGAGAGATAAAAAGGCTGGGTCCTTGGTCACAGAGCCATACCTGAGCCTCATACTCAGCCATGTACCTGATCCCCATCACACAGTGAGGACTGTAGTGTGTGTGTTGATTTAGGGACCACAAGGGAGGCTCTGGGCTGTTGCTCTCTATCTCTGGAGTACTGGTAGTCAGAGCAAACCAAGCCCTGATCTGGTTTCTGCAGCTGCTGCCTATACAGTACACAACTTCACCAGGTCCTCCTGCCAGAGGGAAGCGAGCTCTGGCATGCTTCTGAGGGTCCAAGGCAGAGATAGTCAGCACATGCCTGCTAATTAGCTAGGTAAGCCTGGCATGGGATTTGAGCCCAGCAAGGAGGCACTGGGGATCCCTGACCAGCAGAGGCCCAGGACCACACACCCTCACCCTCTGGCCATGGCAGATAGCACAGGAGCGAGAGTTGGCTAAGTGAGAGACAACTTGTGTCATGATACATTTGTCTGTCACCCCATATTACTTTTGAAAACATTCTGTGTGTCAGGGGACAAACCCAAGCATCTGCAAACCATATTCAGCCCCTTGGCTGTCAGTGCATTGCCACTGTGAGAAGCAATACTGAGTTGCATTTCACTGAGAATTGTTTTTGCCTGGTGAACTCTGCGTTGGTGTTTGAAACCCAGCTCAAATCGTATTTCTGTATGCCTTTCTCTGACCCCTTCTTTCATTTTTTTTTTCCAGAACCAGGGATCAAACTCAGGACCTTGCACTTGCCAGGCAGGCACTTGTGCCCCTGAGCTATCTTCCCAGCTCTGATCCCTTCTATCTCTGATTCCTTGGCATTTTATTTTAACATAATAATATTCATTCATTAACATGCTCATGACAGGGCTATAATTTGTATGTATCATTTCTGGGTGGCTTGAACCACCGGTGGTACATGCATGATTGTCCCATTAGGCAGCTTTTTATTAGCAAAAAGATCAATAAAGGGCTGGCGAGATAGCTCAGAAGACTAAAGCACTTCTTAGGCAACCTTAGGCAAGCGCAGGGACCGCAGTTCAATCCCCAGCACCCCGTGCCACACCAGCCCTGCCCCCAGGGTGAGCTGAGCTGGCCACAGAGTCCAAGTATGGTGGTGTACAGCTAGAATCCCAGTGCTGGGGTGGCTGAAAACAGGAGGGTCACCACGAGTCCAAGCTGCGCAGTGAGACCCTATAACAACCAAATACATTTTTAAAAAAGACCAATAATAAGAACTCAAAAGAAGAAAATGAATCAATAAATAAATTTTGGGTGGTACCAGGAATCAATCTCAAGACCTTGCACTTGCTGCATCCCCAATCCCTATAAATTTTTTTTTATTATTATTTTTTTAGAAGAGTGACTTAAATACAAAATGTATTTGGAAGAGTTAAAAAAAACCGTAAGGTTTATTGCAAGTGTTCATGTTCAATTCTTTGACTAATCTTACATATCTATATCTATTAATCTAAACAGATTTGATGATGAAAATATGTAATGCAACCATTGTTAAATTTTTCTTGTTTTGAAAATCCTGTACTATATGTACTCTTGCTTGTTACTGTTTTCTCCCTATCTTTGTTTCTGCTATTTTTACTCTTTAAAATAAAAACTAAAAAAAAAAAAAAAAGAAACTCACACAGGCTAAGCGACCTCAAAAAAAAAAAAAAAAAAAGACCAATAAATATGCTTAGATCCATTTGATCCTCAAGTGGTACAAGACTCCCAGTGGGACAGTCACATATGTAGTTCAAGCTGGCAGGAATGTGTTAAACTGATTTTTGTTTGGTTGTTTTTGAAACCATGTCTTGCTGGGTTGCATAGGCTGCCTTCGATCTCCTGGGCTCAAGAGATCCTCCTGCACCAGCCTTTTGGAGTAGTTGGGACTACAGATATGTACTACTGCACTTAGCTTTCAATAACCTACTTCATTTAACTGTTTTGACAAGAGCTTCACTGAACTTACAAATTTAAGGAACAATCCTTGCCCTTGAGAAGCAATCACTCTAGCAAGGAGAGAGACAAGAGAACAAGAGCTCTGAAGTGTGGAAAGGTCAGATGGAGCTTCCTGAGAGGGCTCACCCTGGGCATAAAAACTGAGGAAGGGAGGCCTAGCCAGGTCCAAAAAGAAGGAAACAGTGAGCCAAAAGAGGAGGAGCAGGGCTTTCCTAACCCAGGGAGCAGGAACAGACCCCAGAACTTCCAAATATGGATGGCTTGTCCAGGCTCTGTCAAGCAGCTCTGTGATGAGTATATAAGGAACGAGGATCTGGGAGTAGTAAGAAATGAGAAAGATCATTTTGAGCCTCATGGGCCATGCTGTGGATCGAGGCCACTTTCTTCTCTGGAGGCTGTGGGGAGTCAGCAGAGGGGTGGAGCACAGCAGAATCAGGTCAGATCTCAGCTTTGAAAGGCCCACACTGGAGCTTGCATGTGGCAGATAAATAATAAGAAGAACATCACAGAGTGGGAAGCCATTAGGCAACTGGATTCCAAGGCCTGGACTTGTTCACTGTACACTTGCTGAATTGATGAATGAATGAGGTAGCAAGGTGTGCTAGTTTTCTGTCACAGTAACAAATACCTGATATAAACAATTTACAAGAAGGAAAGACTGGCTGTGGAGATAGCTTAGTGGCATAAGTGCCTGTCTGATAAGCACAAGGTCCTGGGCTTGATCCTCAACACACACACAAAGTTTAGAGTTCTAAACTACATTCATAAGGTATAAAAATGAATTTTAAAAAAGGACTTCCTTTGCCTTATGATTTCAGAGGTTCAGTCCATGGTTGCTGGCCTAGTGCTTTTGGGCCTGCAGCAAGGCATCATGACAGAAGTACGTGGTAGAACAAAGCTGCTTTACTTGTATTCTCAGAAGCAGATACCATAAAAGGAGAAGAGAGAGCCCACTGGACTATAAGAATTAGTATATCTAACTATGGTGACTGGGGACAAGTCCCTTGGTTGGAGAGGTAGCTCGGGGGTAGCACACCTGCCTAGCATGTACGAAGCTCTGGTTTTGATAACCCATATTACAATAGATAAACTAAGCTTGGCACAGTGTTGCACACCTATAAATCCCTGCTACTTGGGAGGCTGAGACAGGATTACAAGTTTGAGGCCAGCCTGGACAACTTAACAAAATCCTATCTCATAATAAAATAATGAAAAGGGCCAGGGATGCAATTAAGTGATAGAGTGCTGGGCTACCATGCACAAGGCCCTGGGTTTAATCCTTAGTAATGGAAAGGAAAAAAAGAGAGGGAAGGGGAGAGGGAAGAGAAGGGTGAGAAAAAGAAAAATAAAAGGGAAGAGGGAGAAGGGGAAAGATGAAGGGAGCAGGGGAGAAAGAAAGTACATCTAATTTGATGCAGTAATCTCTAAGGACTGCTGCTATAAGCCTCTCAGGGGCAAGGTTAGGGCCTGACACTCAGGTCCCCAGGGGCACAAATGAGGGCTTTTACCTCTGTGCTGTCATTCTCCACTTCTTTCTTGAGTTCTTCCAAAGTGACATCCTACCTTCTTGCTGTATCTATAACCATGCCCCATTACAGCTGTTCAGCTAATGATGGGGTAGGGGTTGCCAGGCAGCTACACTCAGTAGAGCCAGCAGTGCTCCTAGAAGGTGCACAGGGCAGAGGTCTGGGAGAGGCCAGTGGTGGGATAACACCCCAGACCTCTTTCTGCAGCCATCACTGCCAGGCAGCTGTGCCCATCTCCTTTCCTACCCAAGTGATTTTATCCAGTCTGGCCAAAGCCTAGAATCTATCAAGCATGTGTCATGTACAGTTTAACTCTCACCATATGTGCATGCAGTGAGCATTGATAGACCTGTTTTACAGAGAACACTGAGTCTCAGCACAGTTAACAGGTCTGCCTTGGGTTCACACTGGCTGTCTTCCTTCTTTTGCTGGAAAAAACTTGGAAATCTGCTGGCCAGGTTCTGGGATGTTCATCCCTGGGGCCAGAGCTGTGACAGAAACCAAAAGGAGGATGATTCCTTCTTCCTTCGCCTCCATCCATCCAGGCTGCAGGTGGAGCCTCGGGGTTGGAAAGCAAGATAACCCAGATGGAAGTCATCACTGTCCCTCTCACTCCCTAAGGGTCAAGCAGAGGGAGAAGCCTTCCCTGCCTAACCCTGCCAAGAACAAGGCCTCCATCCTGTGAGGCTGGGAGCAGGGAACGGCGGGGGCACGGTGGGGTCTGTGTGCCTGTTACTGTATGTGATGAACTGCTTTCCTGTCTCGTTCCAAGGAGCAGAGAGCACTTGGTGAGCTGCTCTTTGTTCCAATGGAAACAAAAAACCAGAAAAACCCAGTGGGAGCTGGCCAGATTTTTCTTGGTCCTCCTGAATGGGAGGGCTAGGCAGCAGGGGTGGTGCAGGGCCACCACAGGCAACCAACCAGGGAAAACTGGAACAGGATTCTAGCAAAATCACGATGACAGCACAATAGCAAAAGATGCAAAGAGCTGAGTGTATGCCTGCAGGGGATACACTCTTGCAGACACTCCCTATAGCCCGCTCCATGGGAGTCAGTTAAGTGATCATCTGCAGCCTGGAGCCATAGCATAGCCTGTGCTCTTTGAGCCTAATGTGTGCCAAGACCACTCCTAGGACCACTGTCTGCCACGTGTCCTTGGAGCTTTGTGGCCCAGTCTCATTCTTGCTCCAGCAACACACCATGTTTTTCCTCAAAATAATAAAAACTCAGTTTTATCAAAATCACTGAAAGCATGCCAAGTACATTCTTAACAGCTCTTCAGGAGGCAGAGTGGGCTAGCGATTAAGAAAACAGCCTTGGGCCAGCCAGATAGCTCAGCAGACTAAGCACCTGCTTAGACAGACGCAAGGACTGGGGTTCGATCCCTGGCATGCCGTGCTGGCCCTGCCCCTGGGGCAAGCTGAGACAGTGATTGAAACTGGGCGTGGTGGCACACATCTATAATCCCAATGCTTGGGAGGCTGAAAACAGGAAGATCATTATGTGTCCAGTGAGACCTTGTAGACCCTGTAGACCCTGTACTAGATACATTTTTTTAAAAAAGGAAAAGAAAATAGGCTCAGGGCAAAGAAGGAGAAGGAGAAGGAGAAGGAGAAGGAGAAGGAGAAGGAGAAGGAGAAGGAGGAAGAGGAAGAAGAAGAGGACGAGGAAGACGAAGAGGAAGAAAACAACAGGCTCAGGACCTAATCTGCCTGGCTCTGCCATTCCACAGCCAAGTGACCTTTGGTAAATTACTTGGCCTCTGTACTTCAGGGTTCTCATTTTTAAAATGATAATAATTGAAAAGTTTAAGACATTATTATGAAGCAATAAGTGCATACCCATGTTTATAACAGCACAACTCATGAAAGACGAATCTTGGACACGGCCCATTTTGCTTAGAGTGACAGATGAATGGATGAAGAAGTTTAACACTATATGCAATGGATTAGTACTCTGCCATAAAGCAGGACAAATTTGAGTCATTTTCAGGAAACTAGATGCATCTTGAGCCCATAGTGTTCAGTGAAATAAATCAGACACACAAGCTTAAATATTGCGTGATTTCACTTACACAAGAAACCCAGAACATAAAGAGCAAAATGAAAGATAGGTAATAGGAAATAAGGAGATAGATACTTTACAAAAGAGAAACAAACCAAGAGATGGAGGGAGTGAAGAGAGGGATGAAAAAACAGATATGTTCTGAAGCTCTACTAATGCTCCATGAAGAATGTAATCATTATGTACTGTAAACATGTGCTGATACAAATTTTTTAAAAATTTGAGTGGTACAATCACCAGATTTTCATTTTAAGACTGTTTTCAGATTAAATGAGCTAACATTTAAAGTTTCCTAAAAAGCAGGGATTTTTTTGTATCTTATTTACTGAAATATCCCTGGGACCTAAATATTGCATGGCACTTGTTAAAAATTTAAATATTTGTATATATGGCTTAGAGTAGAAACTGGCTTTTATTAAGCATAACAAATGTTAGTTGCTGCTCTTACTGCCCTTTTCTCATTCTCATAATTTTCAAGAGGAGGGCTATGAATGTTAAGCATGCATATTCATCCTCAGTGTAAGGTTCAAGTCAAGTTCTCAGTTGAGATACTGAGGCAGTAAGCAACAGGTTTAAAATGAAGGGAGAAACTTTGGCCACAGAAGGTTAGGAAGCAAGCAATCTTTAAATCCCAGTCACAGCATCCATCTGTTTATTCACTCATCCATTCCACGAATATTTCAAAAATACCCACCCCTATAGACCAGACCCTGAGCTTGAAGTGGGAGATATATTAATAATAAAACACACAAGAATTCTACATTTGAGGAGCTAAAATTCAAATGGAAGGAGATAGGTGAAAGAGGTAAGGACTTAAATTATTTTAGATGAAAATAAGTGACAAACTAAAACAAATTATGACAAATTAAAACAACATAGTGGAAGGGAGTTGGCTGAAGTGTTCGGGTAGCATGAGACCTGCTTTAGGGTGCAAGCTGAAGCGGTCCCTGTGGAAAAACAGTGGAACTCCCTTTGAGAGCCGTGATTTCAGATCAAGGGATCCGTTTAAGTACGAGTCCTCAATATCATGTCAATATTACCTGTCTTGCTCCATTCAGGTTGCTATAATAACATGCCTTAGAAAGAGTAATTTATAAACAAGAAAAATATCATTGCTCACCATTTTGGAGGCTGAAAAGTCCAAGACCAGCTGCCAACATATTCAATGTCCAATCAGGGTTCTCTACTTCACAAACAGCATCTTTGTGCTGAATCCTTATGGGGCAGAAGGGACCAAAAGCCCTTTTAAGCCTCCTTTTGCAGACCACTGATCCCATCCATGAGGGTGGATATGGGGGTGTAGGTGTGAAGGACTAGAGAGAGGGCCATGTGAACATGTGGCAGGAAGGTTCTGACATCATGGCCCTCTGGCAAAGCTGCTGGCTGTATAAGGTTCAGTGATAGCTCATGGCCTCTGCCTTTCCTCTGAGGTCCTTATGTACTCTGAAGGAGCAGGTGTCCCCACTGCCAGCCTCTAGTTAGTGTTCTCGTGTTCCATGTTCATTCACTAGCATCCCTTCACAGTGCACCCCATGTGTAGAGAATCAAGTTCCTTTTTCTAGGCAGCACAGCCACTGTCACAAGCCTTGTCACACTGGTATGCTCTTAGTCATTACATGTTGGGGCATCTCCAGAGACTAGTCCAGAGCTGATACCCAAAAAGTGCTCATCTAATAAAGGAACAAAAGGGTGACTGTTGCTCCTTTGCTTCCTCAGCACATGGCCACCTGTACATGAAGGCTCAGTTCGCATGGCCTCTTCATGAGCAGCTGCCCTCCAATTCCTGAGTCCTAGGACCTCTTCTCCATCCTGTACTAACCCCTGGAAAGCCTTCCTTCACCTATGCAGATAGCACTGAACCCTCTCGCCTCCGATGGCTGGGCACATTCTTCACCGTCATCTCAGGCCTGACTGCTTAATAGGCAGTGATTCTTACTGCTGCTACCTCCCCTCACCTGGGATTTCCTCAGCGGTGAGGACATGTATTTTGGTCATTGCTCTATCCCCAGCACTAACCCTTAGAGGGCGCTCAATAAATATTTGTAAAATTAATGAAAAAAATCCAGGCATTGTTTGTCAGTTTTGCTTAGAATGATGTGCTGGAGCTGTCTGCTGGTGGTTTGTGAGAACCATTTGCTAAATATTTAGGGAATGTGTGAGACAGTAAATACAGCTATCGTTAAAAATTAAATTGCAAGAGAAAACAAGACAAACCAAAATTGAGGAGCGTTCTACAAAATAAATGAGCAAACAGATGCAATATGCGATCCTAGATTGGATTCTAGAACATAAAAAAGACTTTAGTGGAAAAACTGCCAAAATCCCAATAATTTTTGTGCTTTAATTATTAATATATGAAGGTTAATTTGTTAGTTTTGATAAAATTTTGTATAATTATTTAAGATGTCAGCATAAGAAGAAGCTGAGTGAAACATCAACCACAGGCAAAAAAAAAAAAAAAAGTACACAGTCATTCTCACAACTCTTCTATAGAACTAAAATCTTAAAATGTAAAATTTAACTGCTACCAATATTAAATGATTATAAATTATGACCTATGATTTATGCTCTTGAACATGTTCCTTTCTCTTGCACCTGAACGGAGTGTTATTCTGCAGCTTTTCCCATTCTGTTCAATCAGAGTAAGAGTATCTATACCCATGAGAATCTGCAAGTGCTACAAATTAGGGCCTGGATTATTTCGTACATGGCACTATAGGCGTCAGAAAGTGACAGAGGTCCGAGGGCTACCAGCTCAGTGGTGAGCATGTGCATACATGAGGCCCTGGGTTCAGCCCCTAGCAAAAAAAAAAAAACGAAAGAGGGAAGGTAGGAAGGAAATGTTAATAATCTACACTAAGCTCCAAAGTGCATCCTGCTACTTCATAAGTAGCACATAATTTGAGGAAATGATACTCTCAGTAGGTAGAAACTGTTATCTGATTCAGCAAAGAGGTGGCTCATAGCGTATGGAATGAGTGCAGTGCCAACATTTCATTGCTTCACTTTCTTCATATTTGTGAAATCAAATGAAAACATCAGAGCCATCAATTATGTAGGAGCTGTGCTTGTGCTTCTATTGGCTATAGATGTAAAAGAACAGTGAATCAACAGAAGCATTATATGGGAATCAATTGGCTATTTGGAATTTACAACAAAAGTATTACATATCTCATCATTATTGGTAAGCAGTGTTCTTTGTGTCCTTATATAAGTAAATGTGTAATAAGTATATCCATTATATATATACACATATTTTCGAGACCTAGTTGCTAAACATTTACTAGACCACCACTGATCCTAAGTATTCACTCCATTTTCATCAAATGCATTGAAAGAAAGAAGAGAATATTGCCCAGAACCTCCTCTGTGCCAGGCCAGGCCATGCCATCACTTTGCATTCATCCCCTGGGTTGCTCTCCCCACCTCTGTGAGGTGAAATATCATGGTCTCTATTTTATATATTGGTATATTGAGGCTCAGAAAGGTCAAATGACTAGGCGAGGGCCAAGTCATTTGTATCTCTCAAGTCAGGATTAAACACTACATCTGTCTGAGTCCAAAGCTACTTGTATTAGTTCCTAATAAAAATCAACAGGACTTCAATGGCTTAAAGCAACACAAATTTATTGTCTTATAGATCTCAAGTCCAAAGTGGGTCTTCCTAGACAAAAATTAGGGATGGCATCTTCTTCTAGGAATCTGTTTTCTCTCCTTTCCCACTTCTAGTGGCTGCCCGCATTTCTTGGTCTTGAAAGCAACAATGCCTGGTCAAATCTCTCTCACATCCCATCACTCTGGTTCTGCTTCTATTGTGATATCTGTTCTTTCACCTGACTCTCTCACCTCTCTTTTCCACTTTATAAGAATGCTTGTGATAATAAAAAAAAGAACTGTTGTTATTATATTCCACATACTTGAATGACCTAGGAGTCTCTCCCTATCGCAGTTAAGATCAACTGATTAGTAACCTTAATGCCACCTGCAAAACTTACTCTCCTTTGCCATGTAACCTAACATGTTGACAGGTTCTGGGGATTAGGACATCGATGTCTTAAGAACCTAAGATTCTACCTATTACACTTATGCCTTGTCTGTGATGCTTTACTGCCTTGTCTCTTGTTTTAGCAGCTTCCTAATCTCATGCAGGGACCACATAATGCTCTTTGACATCCAATTGCCATGTGTCCCTGTGCTTACCACTTTGGGAAAGAAGTTTCTCTCAGTTGTTTTCCCATCCTGCCAGAGCACCCAGCATAATGGTTTCTAAACCTTAGGGTTTATTCCTGGAGAAACATCTATATACACATATTCATAGATATTTTTCTCACTGTTCTAGTCACTGGGACACAATATCCAACACCTGCAACTTAAAGGAGGAGAAGTTTATTTTAAACTGAAGTTAGAACCCATAGTTGACTGGCTTCAAAGCAAGAAGAAATGACAGAGGAGCATGGTGGCGGAAAAGCTCCTCACATCTCAGTGTCTGAGAAACAGAGAGAGGAGCCGGTGCCTGGGAAGGATATGAACCCCTCCAAGTCAAGCCCCCAGCAACTTGCCTCTAAACAGACCTCATCCCCTAACAGGGACTCAGCTATAGTGCCCCATGGTCCAGCTGCCTACTAAGAAGCCTGCTTGTAAGTGCATGATAAGTGTGTGTGTGTGCATGTGTGTGTGTGTGTGTGTGTGTGCGTGTATGTGTGTGTGTGTGTGTGTGTGTGTATGTATGTGTGTGTGTGTGTGATGGAACCCAGGGCTCTGACCCCTATACATATATTTTTCATATGATCTTGCCAAAATGGTTTGTTGTTGTTTTGTGTTTTATTTTGTTGTGTTGTATCTTGAGACAGGGTCTCATTGTGTAGTCCAGACTGACCTTGAATTCATTATGTAGCCCAGGCTGGCCTCGAACTTGAAGTGATCCTCTTGCCTCAACCTCCTTAAAGTGTTTTTAAAACACTTTATTGTGTATTAATTTTTGTTGCTTTGTGGCATTTTAAAGGCCCCAGTTCATTTTTTCCTCCTCCCAATGCTTGTGTAGTGTTGATGAGTCCTTTCCAATGCGGCAGGCTTTGTTGTGCTGTGCTTTACTCACCCTTGCACCCTGAATTTGGTTGTAGCCATTGGCCAGGACTATGCATTACTTATTTACTCTTTTTGTAAATTCATGTCTGTTTGTTTTCGAGACACAATCTCACTCTGTAATCTGGGCTGACCTTAAACTTACTTTGTAGCCCAGGCCTTGAACTTGCAGCAGTCCTCTTGCCTCAGCCTCCTGAGTGCTGAGATAACAGGTATGTGACATCATACTCAGCTTCTTCTCATAGATTTTTACATTGTCTTATTCCAGAAAAATCTTTGTTTTTAATCCGTTCTTTTCCTATTTTTGTAGATGAAATGTTGGTCTGTCTGTATTTAATATTCTTCTTTGACTGACTTTTCAGACTCAGGCTCTCCAAACAATAATTTCTCCTCTTCCCTCATATCTCCCACACTGATCTCCCTCATTCTGGCCACGGGAAGGCTCCTCTACCGAGACCGACCCAACGATCAGAAGTTGCCCTTGCCCTCAGAGGCCCTCCTGACAGCCAGAAATACCTCCTTATGGCCCACAGACTCCTACTACAGCATTCCTGTTTTTACCTACAATATTTCCCAAAGCTCCTTCCTCCTACCTGTCGTGCTGACAGTCATGCTTTGGGGTCCAGTCTGAACCCCACTTTGAGATGGCCTTACTTGAAGAAAACTTTCTGAATCATACCAACTCACATCTTTCTCTCAACTTATATAGGCCTTACTATAACACTTAGACTGACAAATTGATCACCTACCAGAAAATGGTGACTAGAGTACCAAATAATGCCCACAGATGTGTTTTACTTGGTATCCATGTAATTTGTTTCTTTTAAAACTATTTGTAACAATTAGTAATCTTTCCATACAATTTGGATTTCTAGCTTCTTTGAGAAACAGACAGATCTGGTAACACTGTCCCACAGGGAAGTAGTTAGCCAGACTGGGGCTGCAGCATCTCCTTTAGCTGTGCTATCCAGCTTGCCACAGTCTGCACCACTCCCCACTGTCTTCCTCTGGCCTCTGTCAATCATCTATAGTGCCTGCTTGGTTCCTCAATTCATTTGAGTTACCTAGAATGTTTCATGTTTGCCTAAACTTTCAGTTACATTATTGTCCCTCGGAGGAAATAAACTTTATTTTGAATTTATTCCTTACTCTCATGTTGCTATAAACATAGTAGATGCTCTGTCAGTGTTTAAAAAAGAGACAATCTTACTCTAATTGATTCTACTTTTGCTATAAGGGAAAGCCTTTTAAATGTAACATTTGAGAGGGTACCATGTACCTGATTCAGTGTTACATGCTTCAGAGCTACTGTGAGACATAAGATATTGTTTCCTTATCACAGATAGGGCAACTGAGGCTCAGAGGACCCAGACAGTAGGATGAGAGGTATAGGTATGATAGTTCCTATGTTCAGTGAAGATGCTTGCCTATGTGTTGATGCTTGGGGCAGGAAGGAGCTGGCCTTGGAGCTCTCCAGTAAGTTTATCTACAAACTCTTGAGAGTTGCTTTGTTTGGAAAAAAAAGATTACATATGAGCACCTGTTCTGCTTTTGGCATTTATCAGAGACTTCTGTGCTTATTCTTGGTCTATCAGGGATTTTGAGCATCCTGGGAAGCCCGCTGAGTAGATAGATGGAGCCTAATTGCTGATGGAATTCAGAGCCCATTTGATGAGTCACATTTAGTTGACAGAAGCATCTACTGGTTCCCTTGTCCACATGGGCATGGAGCTTGTTATTCCCTCATGCCATCTCTGGTGTTACTGATGAGCAGTGACGGATGAGAAAATATGGACAAATTCTGCATGTTTAATTGTGCAGCAGCAAGCAGAAAGGAATGTGTGAATGCCAAAGACTCCCACTGGGACAGAAAACTGGCATCAAGTGTTGCTGAACAGCTGCAGGAGAATTTGTCTGGACTCCTGAATGTGGAGGGATGGGTTTTCCAGACTTTGGTTCTGAGTAACTTTGCAGACAAAGAGGATTTACGTATAGGAGGCAGCTAATGTGCTTTCCAATGCTTGACTTTGGAGACTCCGTCTGCTTTCTCTGCTACCCTGTCCCCTCCAGGCACCACCAGTTCCAGGCATGGTTCAGAGAAGGGGAAGGTGGGAAAACCTCAGCCCTAGGGTCTCATGTCAAGCCTGACATGACCATAGGCCCCACTTCGGGCCACCAAAATGTTCAGGCTCAGCTGAATAAGTGAAATGTCTGGAAAGACAGAAGCTCTTGGGCCAGATGGGACAGGATGGGGGTAGAAGTGGAAAGGCAGAGATTCAGCTAAGGGGTTCTTATCCTTCAAACTCCATAAGAGCCACTCCAATTGAAGCTACTCCAGATCTGACACTGGTAGCCATCCCAGCTGCCAGGTGTGGGGCCCATTTCACACTCGAAGAAACCAGAGCAAGGCTAGGGCTTTCAGATTCTCTCACTGCTCTTCACCTTGCTGTGTGACCTTGGGCAAGTTACTCAACCTGGAAAATGTCAGAGACCAGATCTTCTATGAGTCTGTAGAATAAAAAGCAGTATCTTGAGAGTGAAGGTGAAGAGGAGTAGCCTCAGATTCTCAAAGACAGTGAAAAAACCTGGGCGTGACTGTGGCCTTTTGAGGTGGAGGCAGGTGCAGAGCAGAGAACTGCCAAAGTGGACGCAGCTCATGCTGCTCATTCCGCAGCCATCCTGTGAAAACCCAGGTAGGCCACACTGGTAGGAGTCCAGTGTTCTGGCCAGAACCCTTTGGCATTCTGTGAGCTGCTGTTGCCACCTAGGGGACAGGCGGTGACCAGGAGCTATGGCTATAGCTGTGGCCTGTGGCTGTGGTTGGGCAGCTGCACATTCTCTGTCTCCCGCTGGTTTCCGGAGTGGAGAGGGGCAGCCAAGGCTCATTGCAGGAGTTGGAAGGGGAGTAAGGAAAAGGAGCAGAGTGTTGCCTCTGGTTGGGGAGTTATAAATAAATCCATCTGGAAGTGTTTGGAGCTGTACGAGCCTGAGGCTGGCCCTACGATTCAGGCCATGTGGTGCATATTTCCATTCATACCGGGACCCACCCCCCACCCCAGTCCCAGGAGACTGTCTGATGCTTGAGCCTGTCTGTTCTGCCCCTAGAGCCATGTAGGAATGAATCTCTTAGGCCTCAAATCCCGTACCAACTTCCACCCAAATCCTCCTATCCCTGCTCAACTCCAGCAAGATAATGTCTGAGAAAATACCTTGAAGGGTTTGCCATGCTATTTAAATGTTAGGAGAATGAACAAACAAATGTTGGGTTCAGCCTCTAGTTTGTAAGTTCCACTTGCTAAAGCTGGCTAAAGTACAGAGGAACTGCCTGAGTCCTATTCATCTTTCTATCTCCAACCCCAAGGGCAGTGCTCAGGGGACCTTGGTTATATAAAGCAATGAGTTGGTTTATTTATAAACACTGATTTCACATCCTCATGCATTGTGGTGCATTGATCACTGGTGGTCAACTTGTTACACTCAGCTAAAGTGAACCAGCATGGTGCTGGGTGTGGGAGGCCCAACACCTCCCACAGGATTGTTGCTGGCAGCACACAAGGCAGAACTAGAGAGGAAAAAGTGGAGAGGCTGTTGAAAGCTGTTGGTTCTCTTGAAGGAGCTTGTCTTGTTGGCTTTCCTGATGAACTTGGTTGTTCTCATCATCTGAAGAGCTCGGGACCTCATTGTTGCTGAGGATAGCTGCGGCACTTTTCAGGGGAGCTCCGGTTCTTACTTTGAGTGTGGTTTCCTAGCTCCAGTTCAGATCCCTCAGCCTGCTAGCACAGATTCTTCATCCTGCTAGCACAGACTTTCTAGCTTCCACCACTTACCTATGAGCCTTCCCAGTGCAGATCCTTGAAATGGGCCTGCATGAGATGTTGTTGTGGGCTTTGGACCTCCTGTTGAACTCATGGCAAGCATTGTCACAGGCTCTAGGTCTTCAGCTTGGGTCATGCAGGCCATTGCCATGGGATCCAGGCCCCCAGCTGGATTCTTTGGTTTTTAGTGTGCAGAAACATTTCCTGCACTCTTTTGTATCTGACTCTTTGGGTGACTACTATAAAATAATCCTATAAACTATGTGTCCTACATTGTTCCCCCTCATAAATGCCTACCTACAACATGGATGCTCCTGCTATATGCTAGGGACACAGTAAAGCATAACAGAGTTCTTGCCTCACTGAGCTCATGGTCAGTTTCCTAATGAAAGTTTAGTAGTGTCCCCTTGCCAATAGGAGACATATTCCAAGATTCCCAGTGGGCACCTAAAACCTATATATGTCCTAAAACCTGTGTGTACTGTTTTCCTACACATGTGATAAAGGTTAGTTGATAAATTAGACACAATAAGAGATTCAAAATAGCTAAAAATAAAATAGAACAACTATACCCATCCACTGTAATGAGTCATTTAAAACTTATGAATTACTTATTTTTTGAATTGTCCTGCTTTTGGACTGTGGTTGACCATGGGTAGCTGAAACTATAGAAGAATTTCCATCCTGTGGACACTTGGGATGAGACCACTCCTTGCAAGTTAGGACTCTGCAGTGCCTGGCAGGATGCTTAACATCCTGGCTCCCTGGGCCTAAATGTCAGTTGTGCCCTGCAGTCCTTGTGACAACCACAAATGTCTCCTCACATTTCCAGGTATTTCCAGGGTACAGAATGGTCCAGCCCTAGTTGAGGGTGACTGCTGAGGAACTTGATGGTGGGAAGCCATCCTGAAGGTGTGATGGTTTGGAACTTGAAAACTGTGTTTGCCTCCAAAAAGATGTAAAATGACTCTTCAATGAATGGGTTAGGCCCTAGAAACACATAGTGTAGCTGAGGTCAGGGGTCCTACCAAGGGCTGAGAACATGTCCAGAAAACAGCCAGAATCTGTTGAAAGGTCAGCTCTTAAAACAGACTTGGGAAAAGTCTATATTATGGTAGGAATTAGACTTCGAGTCCAGGCTCCATTAAGATCATTGAGGCAAGCTGGGTGTGGTGGTACATGCCTGTAATCTCAGCTACTTGGAAACTGAGGCAGGATGATCACAAGTTTGAGGCCAGCCTGGGTAATTTAGTAAAAACCTGGCTCAAAATTAAAACAAAATGGTCTGAGTATGTAGCTCAGTGGTAATATGCTTTACTAACTCATGTGAGGCCCTAGGTTTGATCCCCAGCACAAAAAAAAGTCAAAGAAGGTCTTGGAAGAGAAAAGAATGAACCCAAAGGCCACAGAGCTGTAGCAGAAACAAACTCCAATGATAGCTCCTCTCTCCTCCCTGATTCCTACTCCCATGGTCAGCATGGGCCTTGATTTGTGTCAGGAACATCACCATACTTTTCTTTTTCTTTTTTTAAAAATGGTGACAAAGCATATTTGAAAAGTTAGAGGTGTGAGAGAAAGCAGCTTTGAGAGGAAAAAAGAAGAACAAAAATAAAAGTATGCCCTGGGTGTGAGAGACTCGGGGTAGGCTACTATGAAGAGTCACCATAGTGTCATGCTGACTCTCTTTTTTTAAGTTGAGAAGATTTTTTTGTTTGTTTGTTTTGGCTGGCTCAGGCTGCCTCAAGGGTGGGTCTGGGGGTTGAACCCCCGTCCCCTGTGCCTGACTGGGATTGCCCGTGCAGGCATTTAAACCACTGAGCTAACCCGAAAGCTCCCCCCCCATCCTGTTCTTTTATGCCATCCTCAGCTCATCGAGTCACACAAGAAGTTCCACATATGTGGTGCTGAGAGGAGGAGCTGTGTGGATCCTGGGGTCCCAGCATGCCTTGATTCTATCCTAGATAGTCTAAGCCACGCCCTATCTCCTATCTCAGCACCCGGTTTTGAGGTGTTGGAGTCTTGTAAAGCTGGTTTCTAGGTTCTTGCTGTACCGAGCAAAGAATTGGCAAAGGCAAGCATAAATGATAGCAAAGTTTTACTAAAAGTAGGTGTTTTAGTTACTCTTCTCTCATTGCTGGGACAAATACGCGACACACAAGCTTAAGGGAGGAAAGGTTTATTTAGCTCACAGTTCCTGGAGGTTTCAAGACGCTGCCCTGGCTTTACAGAGACTGGAGGAGGGGCTGGGGCGCTGCCATGTCCAGGAGGATCTGCTCCATACCTCCTTGCGAAACTGCAACCTGCGCCACCTGGGTGGGGTGGGGGGCTGCTCTCTGACAGCGCCTGCTGTCAGTGTAACGGTTTGTGCCTCTCTTGGCCCCGCCCCCTCAAGCCCCGCCCCTTGAGCTGTGTGCTTGAAAGCCCCGCCCCTCAAACCATGTGCTTGACAGCCCCTTGATTCGTATGAGGCTTTGGGGGGACAACTAGCTACAAACCACAACAGTAGGAAAATAAACAGGTTCTGCAGAGCAAGTCTGGGCCAAGTTGCTTGCCCCTCCTGCAGTTCCAGGTTCTTCTTGTCTCCAGCAAAGATTGAACAAAAGGATCCTAAAGAACAGCAGCAAAGTTGATTTGAAGGAGGAAGAGTGAAGGGCAGGAGAGAAAATGGCTCCGCAGTTGAACTTGGGCAGAGTAAATAGGAAAAGAGGGCAAGAGCAAAGGTCTAAGCACACACTGTGTCTGGAAAGTTGTGAAGGCCCTCAACAGCTTTCTAACTTATTTCCTTCCTTCTTCTGGTCTCTGCTGTCCAGGGTTCATGAATTAACTATCAGTGCTGAGGATGGAACCCAGGAACTGGAGCATGCTGGGCAAGCACTCTACCACTGAGCCACTTCTCTAGCTAATACTTAAGACAGAACTTTCACCATTTTCCTTCTCAACATTAACCAGGTCCAAAGTGCTGGCACTCTGCCCCTGAGGTCTGTACACCTTGGGCCCCAGACATACAGTACCTTTCTCTTCCCCATGCCACATCCACCATGGGGCGCCCTTTGACCTTTTCTCCACTTAGGAAAATATCTCTCAGGCTTCAAAGCTTAGTTGATGCCTCCCCTCCTTGATAAAACTTTTCCCTGAGCCCTCCAGGGTACCCAGGAGTCTCCCACCTTTGCACACCCCCTCCAGCTCTTCATATCCATCCACCACAGAGCCACCCATCTCCCTCACTAGCCTGTGAGTGAAGGCGGCAGCCATGCCTCTTTTGGCTCTGCAGTCCCATTACCCTGCCTAGTATCAATGACCATGACGGTGGTGCTGGGGTGGACTGGTATGATAGGGCCACATCTGAAGTGAGCTGATTTTTCCCTAACCCTGAGTGCAGGCATAGTGAAGTCATGTGATTGTTGTTGTTGTTGTTGTCATCGTTGTTCAGATAGTCATACTATGTTGCCAAGGCTGACCTCAGAGGACACCAAGGGATCCCCTGCTTAGTGCCCCAGATTCTGGGACTATGGATACACTCCACCTCACCAGCTTGAATCCTACACATACTCTCTTTGGGTGAGGATTTGTGAAAGCCAGGGAACAGAAGGCACCAGATGATGGGCCAAGGCCAAGGACAGGTGGAGACAGGCCAAGACAAGAGAGACTGAAAGGATGGAGGAGAAAGGGAGTAGCCGAGGTCTGCAGCAACACCTCACAAGCATAAAGGACTCAGGTAACCTGGAGTGGAATAGGAAAAGATGCAGGACTCTAGAAATGAAAATATCTGCTTTGGCAGGACAGCTGACTGTACAGCTAATTAGTAGACGTTAGTGCCTGTCGATGCCAAGCTGCACATGGAACCATATCCTCCTGGGATCAAATGCCATCTACTGAGGATATCCTTTTAATAGAGAGCAGAAAACAGCATTGGCATGTAAGAGCTGGCAGGTTTCCCACAGAGTTCTTCCTGGGGACACCAGAGGCCACTGGAACTCCTAGGTTGCCCCACACCACAACATGGCTCTTGCCAAAGAAAGATATGCACCAGGAGAGGTGACACATTGAACAGCTGGTGTTACAGGAGCTGTGCCAGACACAGAAGAGACCTTTGATCTTTACTGAAACTCCATGAGATAGGAATTAGCCTGATTTTACAGATTAGAAAATTGAGATCCTGGGAGGTTTAAGATCTTTCCCAAGGGCCCAATGGCTTGAAAGTGCCGGATCCAGAATTCTAACGCAGGTCATCTGCCTGAGGAGTGGGCCAGGACTCAGAGGTTGGAGGCAATTCGTTCTCCAGCCTTGCAGACTTTAACTATGGAGCTGCTCTCTTTCGGGTTGATTTATTTGCACATAAACAAAATACCATGTTTTTCCTGGCTTTGAAATGAATCTGCAGAATCATGTGCTGTTTTCCTCTTTCCAGCTGGGTGCATTGCTGAGGAATTCATGAATCTGAAGCAACAGGCTTTGTCCTGAGAGTCAACAGTGTGGAGCAGAACATACCAGAGTGCTTCTGCCCCCAGAAGACACTCAATCTGGGGTCTCTCAGCCTTGGGGGGCGCAAGTTTTCCATTCCCTCTTCCCCTCTCAGTGATCTTCCTGTGTTTGGTGGATGCCTGCTTTCCTAGGCAAAACTTAAAATCCTTGCAAAGATAATGAGACCACTGAAATATTACTCACACTCTGTTCAGATTTCTGTGACTCATGTCACCTTCTGTTCAGTGGTTGATAGGTGTGCTCTATCTCCTGTCAGCCTATGAGTGACAGTGAAGAGGACAGGAGGTGTGGATGGGGCAAACAAGGGACCATGTTTTCCAGAATTCTGATGAGGTATAGTTAGACCAGCTCTTGGACCTAGAGTGTCTGGAGCCATTTAGGGTTCTAGCATAGGGGACAAAATGGCACCCTGTAGCACTCACTAGAGGTTTGTCTTTGGGGTGGGATACTTGTCTAGAAAGCCCATAAGGACTGTTTTCTGCAGTTTTTATGTTGGCAAGGACAGAATAAACTCCTCTGGCTTGACTTGGCTTTGGCCTACACCAATGACAGGGTTATCCCTCGGAAACCTTGTTGGATCTCCGAACTTTCTAGGGTGCACAATGACCTGCAAAGGACCAAGGCACTGGTCTTGGGTTTGGCCTTGTTCTGAGTGAATGGACTTCTTCTGTACCACCATCACAATATATTCAGAACCTGGACGCTTTTTACTACCTCACTGTTACCACCTGAGTCCAAGTCCAGCTTGCTCAGATTAAAAGCCAAATCTTGGATTGAGGGTGTAGCTCAGAGCCAGAGCACTTACCTAGCATGCGCCAGGTGCCAGGATTAACCCCAACCCCTCTATGGCAGTCCTCAAAGCCCTGAATAATCTGGGCTCCTAGACCTTCTTGACATTTTCTACTACAAATCCTCCATCGTCATCTCCATTCCAGCCACACTGGCCTCCTGACTGTTCTTTTATTTTTGGTGGGTATTATTTGCATAGACTAGCTGATTTCATCTTGGCATATTCATACATGCATATGACATACTTGGATCTGCTCTGCCTCCTTTACTCTCCTTGCTCTTTCTTGTCCCTTATTTCCTTCCTCTTCTCTAGTGGTCTCTTTCTACTGTTACCGTCTCACTCTCTCTCCTGCCTAGGAAAGAAAGCTTGATATTTGTCTGGGTTTGTCTTATTTCACTTAACATAGTGATCTTGACTTCCAGCTGTTTTCCTGCACATGACAGCATTCCATTCTTCTTTGTCCTGAACAACACCCCACTAATTCTTTATTTTTTTCTTTTATTTAGTACAGGGTGTTCAGGGTCTCACTACTGGATCAGATTCATAGTGATCCTCCTGTGTTCAGCCTCCCAAACGCTGGGATTACATGTGTGTGCCACCATGCTTAGTCTCAATCGCCATCTCAGCATGCCTCAGGGGAGGGACTGGCACAGCATGCCAAGGATCAAACCCCAGCCATTGCACTCTGCCTAAGCAAGTACTTTAGTCTGATGAGTTATCTGACTAGCCAGCACCCCACCAATTCTTAAGCTCTTATACCTGTGCATTATATTTGTCTCTTCCCTAGACTGCTACTCTTGGTGTACTAGGCAGGCACCTAGAAGGCATTGGTTATGGCCACAGGAGGGCCGCATCACAGAGCTGTGGCTTTTTGGTTGAGGCATGTGGCTAATCCCCAAAAACATTGAACAGAGAGAGCTGAAGAAGAAACACACTAATCACCACTTTCCTGTCCCTTCTCTTCTACTTGCAGGTGTCTCCTGCTGGTCAGACCTACCCCACAGGCAGTGGGCAAGGGAGCCTTTTGATGCAGCCTGCACAGGTCAGCCTACTGGGGCACAATGGTGGGGGGCAAAGGATGGATGAACAGAAAATGTTCAAAATAACTGGATGTGTTTGTACCTGGCTCCCCTCCACTTCCTTCAGAATTCCACCAAATGTTGGTTTCTCAGTGAGGCTCCTTCTGGCCACCATTTCTAAAATTTCCACACTTTTTACTGTACCTATTGTCTACTCTCCAGAATGGGAGCTCCATGAGGACAAGGACTTTGCTCATTGCTAATTGTCTGTCCCTAGCACTCTTGGCACTTGAAAGGGACTCAGTAAATGTGAAGCAAATGAATAACTGAAATATTGAACTCTCTGGGACCACCCTAGGGTGAGTTTGCTCTTAGTTTGGTGCAGGTGTCCCACCGTGAGTCAACCTTGCTGTGCTCAGTTTCCTCCCAGGTGGCCTGACTGCTGCCATATTTTTAGGTCTGAGATACTAAAACTGCTGCCCTGGTATTAAAACTTACAGCACAGTTTGAATTGGAGTCTTACGAAAGTTGTCACTGCACTGATTGGTGCATGTCGAGCTTTATGTGTTATTTAAGCTGTCCTTGGCAGCAGTGGGTAGATTCTAGTTATGGGAGCATCTGTCCTTCCACGTAGTAGTTCTGTACCTCCAAGACAGTTGTGCTTGCTAGTGTTCTTTCCCAATTAGAAGTTTCAGGAGCCACTTCCTTCAGGCTCCAGGGCAGAGGAGCTGTGAACCTGGTCCGCTGGGAACAATGTTGGTAAACAGGGATACATCAAATCCAGATAAGCAAAATAAATTTGAAGTCCTAGAATATTGTGATTGTTTTATGATATGAGCAATATATGAACATACTCTGTGAAAAAATTGAACAATCCAATAACCACTGAAAAACTCTTCTCCTCTGGCCCGCTCAGCTCCCTGAGGTCACCACTATTCATGATATAGAGCACCCACTCATTGTGTGTGTGTGTGTGTGTGTGTGTGTGTGTGTCTGTGTGTGCGTGTATGTGTGTGTGTTCACATAGTTTGGTTTTATGTGAGTGTTTTTTTTTTTTTATTTTAGGGAAGGGTCTACAGGGTGTTCAGGGTCTCACTACTAGATCAGACTTGTAGTGATCCCCTGTTTACAGTTTCCCAAGAGCTGGAATTACAGGCACATGCCACCACACTCAATTTCAGTTGCTGTCTCAGCATGCCCCAGGGGCAGGGCCGGCATGGCAGGCCCAGGATTGAACCCCTGGCCCCTGCACCTGTTTGCAGGTGCTTAATCTGCTGAGCTATTTGGCTGGCCCAATGTGAACACCTTTAAAAACAAATGATATTGCACTAAATACAGTGATCTGAAACTTGCTTTTTTTTCACAAAACAATATGTCTTAGAAACTTTCCTATGTTGGGACATGTGAATCTAACTCATTTTTCTACTAAGTAAACTTTTTAGTTTGTGATCATTACAGATGCACGTGGTATCTGTGTCAGTGTTACTAGTGTTTCACTAGAGAAACATGTGACACAAGATACACAAATATATAAGAAGTTACAAGACCGGCTTATGATGGTTGGCCACAGAGTTGGATGAAGAAGCATGCAGAGGGTAGGGGCTGAAGTGTTCAGCCCAAGGTCAAGAACTTACTGTAGTGTCCCCATCATAGCAATGACCTGACTTCTCTGATACCAAATTCATTATAGTCAGGGTTTTCACTTTAAGACAGGACACATAGGATTATGTTATGATATTCCCCCAAAGAGTCAAATCCAAAAGAATACAAGAGGTCTGTCCATGAACTAGAGACCTCAGGAATCCAGCTCAGGCCTGGATTCCACAGCAGTGACCTGAATGACAGATGATGATGTCTCATGCAAGTTTATATCAAGGATCTGGACTAGAAAGGCCCAAAGGTCAATGGTGGGAAGTAGAAAGTCTGCATCAGTGGTATGAAGGACCTGCTAACACGCTGAGGAATCTGCACTAGAATCAGGAAGCAATGCTCAAGGTAAGGACCAAAGCCACCTGAAAGGGACTGCAGCCATCCTTAGCAACAGTGAGGTCCCGAGCTCCTCCACTGATGAGAACAGCTGAGTTCATATCATGAAAGTCAACATGACAAGCTTCTCAAGGACAATAAAAAACAATGTTCTCCCCTTCACTTTTGCTGTTATGCTATTGGCAACAATCCCCAGGTAGGCCTTCTACACCTAGAACCACGTTGATTCAGTTTAGTAGGGTGTTACAGGTTGACCATTAGTTAACCCACCAGTGTCTAGGAAATAATATGGACAAATCCCATTTGACTTTTTCTGCTTTTCTTAGTAATAACTTCTTGCAGGACAGTAGTACAATGTTCAAGCATGATGGTGACACTGACACAGTCACAATGCAGAAGGTTTCCAAGGTTTCCATCTTCTCCAGGATGCTCCAGCTTGCCCTTTGGTAGCCACGCCCACTTCCTTCTCACTTCACCTCCTACTTAACCTCTAGTAACCATTGATCTCTGTTTCTCAGGTTGGGGCACTTCAACAAAGTTATATAGTAAATGTAATCATATGATATATAACCTTTGGGAATTTCTTTAAATTAGCATAACTATGGTTACCACAGGTATCACTACCCTGTTCCAGGGCTGGGGAGATAACTCAGTACAATAGGCACTTGTCTGGCAAGCACAAGGTTCAATCCCTGGTAATGCAAAAAAAATTTTTTTTCTACTACCCTGTTCCATTTGTTTGTTCAGGACTCTGTTCCTTTGTATTGGTGAATAGTTTTCCATGGCATAATTATATCAATTTTTCCATTCACTGAAGGTCGACTGTGTTGTTTCCTGGTTTTAACTGTTACAAATTTACCTAACAGCCTTTTACATAGACATAAATTTTCTTTTTTTAAAAAAAAATATATTTATTTATGTATTTGGTACAGAGTCTCACTACACAGCTGAGACTCGTAGTGATCCTCATGTCTCAGCCTCCCCAGCTTAATTTGTAACCCTTGGTGCCTGTACTTGCCTAAGCAGGTGTTTAGTCCACTGAGCTATCCCACCAGCCCTCAAGTCTATTTCTTATTTAGTAGATTTGGAGAGTTTATGGTTTTCTAGTAATTGGTTCATTTCATCGAAGTTGTCAAAGTGTGTAGAGTTGCTCAGAGTGTTCTCATAGTATGAATTTGATGTCTGAATAGTCTGTAGTGATATTTGCTTCCATTCCTGGTATTAGTAATTTGTGAAATCATGCTAGAGGTTTGTCTATTGTATCGATCTAACTTAATTATTTCCAAATGCCAAGTCAGTTCTTTCAACACTATTTATTACCTAGTCGATCCTTTCACCACTGGCTTGTAAACTGCCACTTTTCTGTAACATCTTCACATGAGTTGGTTTAGAGCTTCTCTGACCTCCTTTACTCACCTACCTGTCTACTTCTTGTCAATATCACACTCTTTAGTCCCTATACATGTGATATTTCATATAATGTCATCCTTCATGGTCCCTTTTCCCCAAAGTTGTCCTAGCCCCACTCATGCATACAGTCTTCTTATATGGAGTTTTGAATTAGTTTGTCAGGGTCACTGAAAAATTCCTGTAGAGATTTGATTGGAATGGCAATGAGTTTATAGGAGAATTTAAGGAGAAATGCTGGTATTTTTCTTATCACCATGCACCGTTTTCTACCTCATGAAGACCACTGGAGCTTGCACAAAAGATGTTCAGGGCCAAAGAGCCCGCATGACCCAGATCTCAAGCTCTTTCACGGGCACATGCCTTTGTGTCTATGCATTCATGAAGGCCTGAACTTCAGCTTCCAGAAGTGAATAGTATAACACAGATTCTGGGCATTCTATTTGCTGCTAAGAGGTTCTTTCAAGGTAGAGGTAGTGACTTCTTTTCCTAATCAGAAAGATGCAAACAAAAAGAGTGGATTACAAAGCAGCATGTGGTAACATAGGGCACACCCAGCATGATAGGAAGTCATAACACATGGTGGAAGATGGGAAGCACCAGAAATTAGGGCTGGTGACTGATTCATGCTGGTGCCTATGGGTTGGGGTCTTGAGGAACTACCAATAATCCACTCAGAGCAGGGTACACTTGCTCACTGTGTACATCTCTATAGAGGACAGCAGGCCAGGTTGGGCTGGGCTGTAGTTTGGCCTATGAGTCTGATGTTCTGGATAAGCCAAAATGTGGGTTCTGGAGTACTTCTGATAGCAGGTACTCACAGTCTTAGCGCCCTGCAGCAGGGTAAGCCTGCCAGGACAACTTGACCTTCCCACTTAGGTGTGCCAACAAACCATAGGCCCCCAAAGCCATTCAGTAGTTTGAGACGGCCATGGAATTAGGTGAGAGCCCCCTAGACCTTTCCCAAGAGGGTAGCAGAGGCTGGCTTAGAGCTCCTCTAGTATGTACAGGTGATGTCTGTGCAGACTACTCTGCCCTCACCTGTGTTCCAGTCAGCTGACAGTATAGATACTGCTCTTGGACATCTGTGTTCTCCACCCCTAAAGGTCGTGGTCTCCAAAGCAGAGGGAGAACCTGAGCTACCTGCACTCCCGGTGCCAACACTCATCCAGAAGGCAAAATAGATGACACTTAGGACCAGAGGACACATGCTGTATGTGTTTTACTTGCCCCATTTTAATCTATCATTTGGCCTTTCTGTTCCCCAGCTGGGTATCTCCTTTTCTCTACTTTTTCCGATCCTAGTCAGTTCCCTGTTAGGGCCTGCAAGCTCCTTCAGGCAGCCAGCCCTCTTCCAATCCTCATTCCCTAGTGCACAGATCCTATCGTCCTCTGCTCCATAACCTAATGCATCTCTACAGAATCAAGCCCAATACCTGCCCACCATTCTTCTTCAAGGCTATGTAGAGCTTTTCTTGTTTCTTTAAACTGGTAAATATTTAGGCCAGGGCTGAACTATCAAGCTCCTCTATGATGTGGTCCAGTCTACCCTTCCTGCTTGTATGTTGTGCGGGAGGTTTTGCAGAGAATGCATCTTGATGCTGTGTAAATTCACCTTGAACTTAGGAGTCACAGATGCCTGAGTAATCTAGGCCCCACCCCAAGCCCTTATTCCTTAGCTGCACTACCCTGGCCCTCCATGCACCTTCCTCGCACCTTCCTCTTGCACTCAGCTGCACTCCAGCCCTCTTTGGCTGGCTGTCTATAGAACTACGCCATCCCAGGTCCCTGCGGACCTGGGAGGTGAGTACAACCGGAAGTTCACAGGATGAAGGGCTTCAGACAGAGCAAGGGTGTGGGCTGGTGGATCAGGTCCCCCGCGGGCTGCTTTACGTGAGCAGAGCAGCCAGGGACGTCTTGGCCCGCCACCAGGCGCGTGCGGAGGCGGCGAGCTCGCGCGGGCAGACGCGGGCCCAGCAGGCGAGATGAGTCACAGTCCCTCTGCACCTCCGGAACACGAGGCTGCTCACAGCACCGCCTCCGCACTCCCCCCCGTCCCCCCTCCCCTCCGTTCTCCTCCCCTCCACCCCCCCTCCACGCCCCCCCACCCCCCACCCCCGTCGCCGTTAACGGAGCGGTGGCGCCAGCCCGCCGCAGAGCGGCAGGGGGCGCTGCAGTGCAGCTGCCAAGCCCTCTGTTCTGGCCGCCAACGCCCAAGCTGCCTCAGGCGGGAAGTACAGACCTCCTGGGGCCCAGCGGTCCAGGGGCCCAGGGGCCCAGGGTAGGGCTGGGTCAAATGAATGTCGCTAGTGCCAGTGGGCTTTGTTTTTAACACAGAAATGAAAAGTACTTCAAAATGAGTAGACCCTGAGGCATGGAGATGGGCCCCAGTGAGCACCTCCTGGATAGCACCCTCTGGCGCTTCCTAAGCCTGCCTGCCTTTCTTCTTTTCTTTTCTTTTCTTTTCTTTTCTTTTCTTTTCTTTTCTCTTCTCCTTCTCCTCCTCCTTCTTCCTCCTTCCTCCTCCTTCTTCTTCTTCCTCTCTCTCTCTCTCTCTCTCTCTCTCTCTCTCTCTCTCTCTCTCTCTCTCTCTGAATTGAATCCAGTGCCTTCACACTGAGCTTCATCCCCAGACCTTCCTCCTTTATTTTTGAGCCCAGGTCCCATTAAATGGCCCAGGTGTGACTGGAACTTGTTGTGCTACTGCCTCATCCTCCTGAAGTGCTAGGATAAACAGCGTGTACCACCTGCACGTATCGTGAAGCCGTTGGACAGGGATGCCTTAAGTTTGTGTCATCATATGGTGGGAAGGGAAAGGGTGGAATGCTAGATCTTTATCCAGTGTCTACCACACTTAGAGTCCCTAGTTCTGAGAAATCCCATCTGGTTTTCACAGCTTTCTCCAGTCATTTTATCATCTATGGTTTAAGGTGATTGCTGCATTTTGATATTATGTGCTGCCTCAGTTCCCCAACCCCATGGCTTGAACTGCCCACGACTTGCATGTAACTGCTTATCACATTCCGGCCCTGAGCCAGTACCTAGGGCATCTGCTTGGTCTCTATATTTCAAGGACTACTTTCTAGATCTTTTCTTCGTAAGTTGACACAAAATTCCTGGAAGCAGGACTGTTTGTACCTTATTCATCTTATCCTTGGCAGGCATTCATTCCTCAATGCCTTAAATGTCCCGTCTCTGGCCTGATACAGGGTGTGAGGGTAGCAGAAAGAAAGCAAAGTTGGCCTAGTATATCTTAGTAGATTTAGAACAACAGGGAAGTCCAGTAACATGAGATTGGCAAATTGATTTGGGACCTAGGCCAGTGTAAATATTTGTGAAAATGGTTTTCGAGAGGCAGGGCCCGCCTATGCCTAGAGCAGATAAGGACAGAAATCAGCTGGTAGGGGCTGAAAGCTGATTTCACGAGACATGGGGAGAAGTGGAGAAGGAGACCGAGCATTGTCTGCTTTTTGCCAAAATGAGTGCATGGAAGAGGAAGTAACAATTATGATCCTGATGAAAACACTATTTCCACTTGTTACCTGAAACAATAGGATCTGGGAGTGTAGTTCTGAGAAGTGGGTGATATCATGGGAATTGCACTAAACTAAACTTCTAGCCCTCACATTCCATGACCCTTTGACCCAGGCTATGATCGCAGCCCCAGCTTTTGCTCACTTCCAGATCCCAGCTAAATCCATACCTCTGGACCAGCCTCTGCTCCTTTCTCTCTGATGTGGCAGGATGTGGACAGATCTGATGTATGAGGAGCTTGGGCCTGGGAACCACCTGCTGTCTCCGAGCTCTAGACGTCTTCATGTGTGACAACAGCAGAAGCACAGATCAAGAAGGTTCTACTGGAAGTCGAGACTCTCAAGTCAGTGAGGCTGGGGAGGAGGCTGTGGAAGTAGTAGTAGAAGGCCTGTGCTGGAGGCTGATGAACTGGTGAGCTGTTTGGGAGGGAATGGAACCAACAGACCATGGAACTGGAGGAGAAGGTGGCATCAAGGAGAATGGAGACTTTGCTTCACCTCAGGAAGTCTGAGTGAGGAATCTTGGGACTCAGATCCAGGATGTTGGCACACTGCTGTGTGGCTTTAGGCAACTCCTTATCCCTTTCTGGGCCTCACTTGCCAAAAGTACACAATAAAGGGGTGGCTCTGATGCCCCCAATCTAGGGCAACTACAACAAGTTATGGAGGACTTCAGGTTTCCAAATCCCTCTTCTGTTAGAATTTCGTAGGAAATTCTCATGCTCTTCAATGGGCAACCTGGGACTGTGTTAGGCATTGTAACTGTAGCGGGAAGGGAAGCCCGTGGAGACCACAAGTGGGGTACCAGGAGAGCATTTGAGGACTCTGGGGAAGTGATAGGCAAGGATGAGACCATAAAAATAAGCTTGCTTCTAGACCTGGGAACACCTGGCCTTGGCATATTGTAACAGCAATATTTAAAGATCTGAGATCCCTAAAGAATTCAAATGGTATGGCAGTGTATGGTGTCAGAAGACTGCAAGTGTAGTACAATGCTTGCCTACCACTAGGGGGTTCTGGGTTCAATTCCTAGCACAAAGAAAGAAAAGAAAAAAGAAAGAGTGAGAGAAAGAAAGAGACACAGAGAGAAATCCTATTTTTTACATTCAGTATTAGGAGAACTTAGCTGGAAGTAGGTCGTGACCCTGGCATTTGGATAAATGAGCTCTGAGTTCTGATCTTTTGAAGCCCGTTTTATAGATAATAATGCTTACTGAATGTCTCCGGTGTCTTCCAGATGCATCTGAGCCCGTTATCCGTGCCCATTAATTCATCTCATCCTCACTGAAATCCATGTTTTACTGAAGAGGAGACAAGCACAGAGAGGCTAAATAGGGTGTCCTGATCACACAGCCGGCAGGCACACAGCCAGACAAGCCTGTCTCCAGAGCATTAAACAACGTGCTGTCACGTAGTCTGTGGCTGTCCCCTGGAGAACAGCAACTATTTCCAAGTCATAGCACAGTTGGTGCAAGTATCTCAAAAAATTATTCATGCTCGTTGCTATGTACTTCAAAAGTGTGGCCATGATTGCACCGGCTGCTGGATCTTGCTATACTGAATGGATTAATCAAGAAACACCTATGGCTATCTTGTAAAATGCATTTTGGTAGTCATAATCAGTCTCCTTTGTCATACTAGGTAATTTAATGAATAGAAATGCATTTGTGTCTAAGAAAGTGTTGATCCGCAGTGTGGGGCTGTGGGGAAGGGGCCTGGCAGGCCTTAGCAAGTTCTCTGGAGCAGGGGAGTAGTGCCAGCCCACCTCTGCCCCCAGGTACCTCACCCTGCACTCCCACATCACCCTTGTGCCTGCAGGAGCCAGACTGAAGCCCTCGCTAGGTAGATGGAGGTGTGGAGCTTGCCCAGTGGAGGGCCTCAGCCTGGTCACAGCCAGTGGCCAAACTGGGCCGTACAGCTGGGTCTCTCTGACCAGTCTGTAACCATCACAGCACTCTGTCTTCTCTAAAAGATGAGTACTGCCCTTACAGCTCTCTCGAATATAAATGGCCCACTTAGGGTGAAGGGCACCTGAGTGGACACTAGGTGATACCCTGGCTGGAGTTCCTTGCATTCTGTTTAACTTTTATGGGTACGTGTTTGCCGTATGTAACAATTACATTAGTTGTAGGGAATTGGTATGAGTATTAAGCCATTTCAATTCTTTGTTTCTCCTTCTCTCCACCCTCTTTATTACGCCAGCATCACATTCTTTATCTTACAAGATCATATAAAGTTGTCATATTTGTGGATTAAAAAGCAGACTAGTAGTCTGAAAATGTATAAACCACATAAGACAATTGTACACCTAAGACAATTGTATTAAGTCAAGGTATACTTCTGGATAGATAATGCTAGGTTACACAAGTGTTTTCTCTTTTATTCCCTCTTTTATTTTATCTGTGTTCTATTTTTTTACTCCATATTAAGTTTTTCATAGAAAAAACATGCAATATTTAAGCTCACAAGTCTGATTTACTTCATTTAACATTATGTTTTCAAAGTGT
Organism: Capromys pilorides; assembly: GCA_004027915.1. NCBI lineage: Eukaryota > Metazoa > Chordata > Mammalia > Rodentia > Capromyidae > Capromys > Capromys pilorides. Next base: position 459 of record PVKN010003199.1, on the reverse strand, counting down.
GTCCATTTTCCTACAAAGGACTCAAATTTATCCTTCTTTATGGAAGAGTAGTACTCCATTGTGAATAAACACCACATTTTCTTTATCCATTCATCTGTTGATAGGCATGTAGGCTGTTTCCAAGATTTAGCTATTATGAATTATGCTGCTATAAACATGGGTGTGAATGCATCACTGTGGTATGATTGCTTTGAATTCTTTTTGGGAAGATACACAAAAGGCAAATAGCTGAGTCAAATGGAATTTCTAAGTTTAGTTTTTTGAAGAATCTCCATACTGATTTTCATTGTGATTGTGTCAGTTCACACTCCACCAATAATAAAGAAGGGCTCCTCTGTCCCACAGACTCACCAGCATTTGTTATAGTTTTGATGCCTGATGATAGTAATTCTTTCTGGAGGGAGATGGGATCTCAGTGTTGTTTGAATTTGTATTTCTTGACTAGCCAGAAATGTCAAT